>CAMTDV010000001.1:22739702-23002202 GCA_947069175.1 Scalesia atractyloides
TATAGCTTTTCCCTTAAAAGATTTTCTTATATCCCATATATTTTAAAAGTTTTTAAAATAATTAAAAATTAATTTTTACAAAATTCTTTCCTTAATTCTTTAAGGTAGTCGGAGCTTAGTTTTCCCATAATCTTCACCTAAGAGAGTTCTCCATAATAAAAGCGGCATATCAAGCCAAAAACATGGAGCTTGTCTTAGTCTTTTAGATTTTAAGAAAGCCTTGCTCTGATACCATATAGAGCAGAAAAGCAGAAAAGAAAGAAAAAACAAACTCACATTGAGAAGGAGAGGAGGATGGATTGGAGGAGCAGCAGCTAAGTAAGAAGGAGAGGAGGATGGATTGGAGGAGCAGCAGCTACTGATCTTGAGAGAATATGCACAGCGGAAGATAGAGTTGAAGCTCCAGGAATTTTTTTTTTTTTTTTTTTTTTTTTTTTTTTTTTTTTTATGTATGGGATATATTATGAAATAGAATCAATACAAACTGATGACTCGGATAATGAATCAGTATATAGCATATACAGCGAAGACGAAAAGCAAATAGCTAAAGTAACTTATACATATATGAATATACAAGAGGAATGTCAACACCAATGGATACATAATAGGGGAAATAATTATATTAAATGCTATAATTGTGGATTATTCCCTAGCATAGAAAAAAGATACCAATGTAATATATGTTTTATTGAAATATGTTATATATGTATTAAAAAATTATATAGTATAGAGATTATACCAACAACATCTGCATCTAACAATAATAATAATATAAAAATGGAAAAAATAGAAAAATTAGAATTAATAGTTGAAATATGTTTTATTGAAATATGTTATAAAAAATTATATAGTATAGAAATAATACCAACAACATCTACATCTAATAATAATAATAATATAAAAATGGAAAAAATAGAAAAATTAGAATTACTAGTTGAAATACATACCTTAAAAATAAAAGAGTTAGAAAATAGAATACTACAACTTGAAGGAAAATCAAATACAGAAATAAATCAAGAAATTAGTAAAATGTCTGTGGAAGATAAAAAACCTACACAAGAGCTTACATATATACAAACACAAGGATCAATAAATATGATAAAAATACAGTGTAGAATATGGCTAGATCAAAATAAATTTATAGATGCTACAGGATTAGTCGATACGGGAGCAAGCACAAGTGTAATATCTTATAGTTTAGCACCGATAGACTATCATATAAAACTACCATATATAATACAGAGTAGAACAATAGAAAATAGGTTAATACAAATTACACATTGTTTAAAACCAATAGCTATACAATTTTTAGATTTTTCAAATAATTATAGTATGAAATATGTTATACCTCAAATAAACATTAATCCTAAAAACATACAATCAAAAGACTTTGTCTTAGGATTGAATTTTCTATTTTATAGTAATGGTGCACTTACATTAACACGACATTTTATTACATTTAGTAAAAATATTTATACAATCCCTACCTTAAAATATAATTACACATCAGAAGTTGCGCAGAAGCGTGGTGGACAAGGTAGTTTAGATTTTTTAAAAACTTCTACACCCCGAATCAATTACATTGAAAATGAAAGCATGAAATTATTAACAGAATTTTTAAATCAAGAATTTGAAAAGGGAATGAACATTACTAAAAGTATAAATCATCCTATTATTTTACATTTAGAAAAAATAGGTTTAATAGGAGAAGATATAACTAAGTCCAAGGTAAAATATGTATGTAAATTTAAACTTAAAAATCCTGATATTATAATTAGAACAGCTAATATTGAATACAGTCCATTAGACAAAGAAGAATTTAGAAAGCAAATACTTGAAATGATAACACAAGGATTAATTAGAAAATCTGAAAGTCCTCATAGAACAGCAGCATTTATAGTAAGAAATCATAGTGAAATTAAAAGAGGAAAAGCTAGAATTGTATACAATTATAAAAGGTTAAATGATAATACAATAGACGATGGATATAACATTCCTAATAAAGATACATTATTAAACTTGATACAGAAAAGGTATTGAGCCAGGCCATTCGAGCTGCTCATACACAACAGTTTACACAGCAAGCCGACAGTGGTTACCAACAGTTATACACATCTGAGGTTAAAGCAATGGCAGTTAAACCTCCAAGAATTAGACATTTTACACAAAGGACAACTCCAGTACAACCTACACAAAATACAATAATTACCTTTGGTAATTATGCTTTACAAAAATGCAATGATCCACGTACAAAGTTTAGACCAATTGTGGGTATGCAATTAAATGAAAAACAAGAGTGTTTACTAGATAACTTGTGGCATGTTCAAACTATGCCGCAAGCTTCATCTTTTAAAGCTCAAGTTTTAAATGCTTTAAGTATTTACTTTCATGAACAAAATACAAATACATCTATTACACAAAGCCCACAAAAACCAAAATATACACATTATGTAATTTTTAGAGGTTTAAAAACTGGTATTTTTAATAAATGGGAATCAGTGGGAAAATATATACAATGCCAAGGTCAAGCAATATGGAAAGGCTACACATCATTCAATGAAGCCTTATCTGTAGCTAGAGAAGCCTTTGGTATAGACGACTTCTACATTGAACCTGAAGTAGTCAAGACATTTACACAGATTACAAAAACGACCCCTGAGCAAGTAATAAAAGCTCAAGAGGAAGTTATTTCAAAACTACAAGAAAAGATTATACAAATGCAAAAAGATACACAGTGTATACAAGAAAAAATTGAAAATAGCCTCTTAAAACAACAGTTGGCTTTGCTCGAGACAAAAAATGCACAGTTATTACAAAGACTCGAGGAAAAAGAGAAAAAAGAAAATACAGTTATACATTGTAATTACGACTCATTCAGAGTACGTATGTTAGACACACCATGGTGGAAATGCTTAAAAACGGGTCACCGACAGATTTCCGGATTTTCGAAAACTGGTTTCAAAGAAAGTGGTAGAACAATTCCCTCTAATTTTATACAAGCTCCAACAACAACTGGTAGACTTGGCCTTCAGAATGGATAGCGAAAAAGCAGGCTTTAGAGTTATTGAAAGAACAGACAATGAAGGAAACGGAAAAGGACTCCTCCTGATCCAAATCTTTTTCCCTACACAGTTGACAGATGAACAGATTATTCAATTTTACCATCACGGTATGATTGATTATATCGAATTAAAAATAAACAACAGGACTGAAGATCTTTTAAACAAGCTTGGAGAAAAATTCTTATTAATAGCAGGAAACATCGCAGTCCGCACAACATTTCCAACAATAGGATGCAAGATTTTTGCATCTTTTCCATATTCAAATGCCTACACATACATCCCTTCTCGAAAACGAATTTTCATAGACCATAAACCTACAACAAACTATCTACAAACAATAGCTACAAATATCACAATTGATTTCTCAACTCTTCCTTGGATCGATGAAACCATCGACCAACCTTCCAAAGCCTTTAAAAATTTCATAGAAAAACATCAACAAACCACAGACATCCCAGAATGTTTTCAATGGGAAAAATACAAACTACTCGGTGAAGGACATTACACACAAATATATGGAGAACACAATTGGAGAATGTTCTTGCCTTTTGCAGGGGAAGGAGATAGTCTTCAATTGCAAAACATCGTTAATCTTGAAGAACCAGAAGATCCAGACATAGAAAACAACGACAGCCCAGTATCAGTAGACAGTACACACAGAGACTTCTAGAAGATGACGCAAGAGATGACGGTTGCACACCAATTATATACACAAATAATTCAAGGAGACATGTGGACCCAAATAATTATTCTCAAAAACAAGACATGCGGAAGAATTCAAGAATTCAAATTGATGCGGGCCCCACTACTTTGAAAATAAGCTCAAATAATTAAGATTACTGTATACTTTTACTGTTTACTTTTACTTTTACTGTATACTTTAGTACGATTTAATTAGGACCATTCTTTTTAGGATTAAAAATGCCTATATAAGGCATTCGATTTCTGATTGTAAGATATAGGAAAAAATTCAAGCAATAAAAATTTTTAGCATTCATGGCACACTAAACTCTCTCTCAAACTTCTTAGCCTAAACCTTTAATAGCTTCATATCCCTTGTACTTCATAATATATCCCATACATAAAAAAAAAAAAAAAAAAAAAAAAAAAAAAAAAAAAAATTCCTGGAGCTTCAACTCTATCTTCCGCTGTGCATACTCTCTCAAGATCAGTAGCTGCTGCTCCTCCAATCCATCCTCCTCTCCTTCTCAATGTGAGTTTGTTTTTTCTTTCTTTTCTGCTTTTCTGCTCGATATGGTATCAGAGCAAGGCTTTCTTAAAATCTAAAAGACTAAGACAAGCTCCATGTTTTTGGCTTGATATGCCGCTTTTATTATGGAGAACTCTCTTAGGTGAAGATTATGGGAAAACTAAGCTCCGACTACCTTAAAGAATTAAGGAAAGAATTTTGTAAAAAATTAATTTTTAATTATTTTAAAAACTTTTAAAATATATGGGATATAAGAAAATCTTTTAAGGGAAAAGCTATAAATTAAAGGCTAAAGCTAAGAAGTTTGATTTCATTAAAAATATTGAGAATCATTTCAAAAAACTTGAGTTCCTTAATCTTGAATTTAGTGATAAAAGTGCTTCTAAATCTATTACTACTGATAATTATAGTTTCGTTTGTCATATTAGAGATAATTGTAAACATAGTCTTCATACTGATAATTCACATTTAAACGCATTAACAGATTTAATTATAAATTTAGCAATAAATTTACAAAAAGAATCTAATAGTAATAAACAATTAATCGAAAAATATACAGAAGAAATTAGAAAATATAATAACAACTTAAATTTTATTAAAGAACAAAACGAATTATTATTAAATAAGCTTAAACAAATAAATATAGAAACTAAAACAATTAATATTGAAAAGTCAATTACAAATAATAACAACGCATTTAGTGAAGAAATTGAAAGAGTAACACAAGCTATTAATAAATTACACATAAATAGTTCTGAAGTTATAAAAAATATTAATAAACCCATACCTTATAAACATTGGCAAATAAGAAAATGAGCTTTTTAGGACGAAGTAGAACTATTCAGGAAGCAAGACATTCTACTAGTAATATACAGGATATTATAACTTCTGATAATTTCTTAAATAGAATAATTAGAAGAGGATCAAGATCAAATAATAGTGATAGACATACGTTACACATAGAAGATGAAATAGATGTAGACAAAAATATAGACTTATATAATCAACATCAATTAAATGTATTAAATCCAAGAGTATTATATCAAACAGGAAGATTTAATATTAACACAACATTAAAACAAAGTATTAGATTTGTAGGATTTAAAGAAGAAGATAACGTAGAAAATATAGAAGGGACTAGTGAAACAAATACAGAATATAGTTTTATGAATATTATAGAAGACGAACTAATAGACGAACCAATATACGATAACGAACCAATATACGATACAGAAACAGAAGAAGTAGACAATAATGAAATAGATTTTAATTTCCTAAAATTTGAACAAGAAGAATGTTGGAATTATACACTACTAGAAGTAGAAGAAAATAATGAAATTATTACAGGATTTAAGAGTGAGGAAACTACTAAAACAATTGAACAAATAATAGATAAAAAATTTACAGAATTAAATATACAAGAAGAAGTAGATGATATGATTATAGAATGTATGACAGAATTAGGTATGACATACGAAGAAAGTTATAAAACATTAACACAATACTATAACTTACCATTAATAGAAAGTATAACACAAGGTAAAACAATGTTATCAGAATTCTATAAGCAAGATAATACATTTATGGCAGATGAAGAGAGAAAACGACCAAAATTTACACATGGAGAAGCAAGTGAAACACATGAAACTCATGGAAGAGAACCATGGGCAAATCCCTCAATTAATTACCAACAACAACAACAAACGTATAAAGGAACAGGTAAAAGAATGCCTATAGGACAAATATACAGTGGAAATATGTTATTATTAGAACAACAAAAGCCTCAATTATGGGTTGATGAAATACTAACATGGGAACAAATAGTAGTACGAATGTGGGAAACAAATAAAAAAGATAGTATGGATATGTTTTCATATTTAGAAACAACATTAGGACCAATAGCATTAGGTATTTGGCAAAGTAAAAAAGCCCAAGATCCTACCTCAATTAATGCCTTAAAAGCTTTAGGAGATAATCCATATAATTTTACATCACAAATTAGAACACTGATTTTAGGAGTAGACCCAGCTAAGAATAATAATTTAATACAAGATACAGCTATTAGAAATTTAGAACAGTTAAGCATTGCAGATATGAAATATATAAACGAATTTACCTTAGATTTTATAAGACTATTATCACAAACAGGAAAAGCTATGGATGATGATCTCTGTGATAAATATTTTATAAAACTCCCAGGAGATTTAGGAAAATCTATACATGAATCATGGAAACAAACATATGGACAAATACAAAATCTAGGAATAGGACCAAGAATAACATATACATTTGGAATATTAGAAGAAAAATGTAAGGAAGTAGCATTACAAGAACAGTTAAAAAGAAATTCTTATGCATTTTGTAAAACAGCTATATATACACCACAAGCATATGGAGTATACGATAAAAAGAAAAAGATTAGAAAAAGTACTACATATAATAAAAATTATAAATCAAATTACAATAAAAATAAATATGTAAGAAAACCACAAACAAGAAAGTGTAAATGCTTTATATGTGGAGATGAAAAACATTTAGCTAATAGATGCCCAAATAAAAATAAACATATGGAAAGAACTAATTTAATAGAACAAATTAACGACTATGAAATAGAATCAATACAAACTGATGACTCGGATAATGAATCAGTATATAGCATATACAGCGAAGACGAAAAGCAAATAGCTAAAGTAACTTATACATATATGAATATACAAGAGGAATGTCAACACCAATGGATACATAATAGGGGAAATAATTATATTAAATGCTATAATTGTGGATTATTCCCTAGCATAGAAAAAAGATACCAATGTAATATATGTTTTATTGAAATATGTTATATATGTATTAAAAAATTATATAGTATAGAGATTATACCAACAACATCTGCATCTAACAATAATAATAATATAAAAATGGAAAAAAATAGAAAAATTAGAATTAATAGTTGAAATACATACCTTAAAAATAAAAGAGTTAGAAAATAGAATACTACAACTTGAAGGAAAATCAAATACAGAAATAAATCAAGAAATTAGTAAAATGTCTGTGGAAGATAAAAAACCTACACAAGAGCTTACATATATACAAACACAAGGATCAATAAATATGATAAAAATACAGTGTAGAATATGGCTAGATCAAAATAAATTTATAGATGTTACAGGATTAGTCGATACGGGAGCAAGCACAAGTGTAATATCTTATAGTTTAGCACCGATAGATAATCATATAAAACTACCATATATAATACAGAGTAGAACAATAGAAAATAGGTTAATACAAATTACACATTGTTTAAAACCAATAGCTATACAATTTTTAGATTTCTCAAATAATTATAGTATGAAATATGTTATACCTCAAATAAACATTAATCCTAAAAACATACAATCAAAAGACTTTGTCTTAGGATTGAATTTTCTATTTTATAGTAATGGTGCACTTACATTAACACGACATTTTATTACATTTAGTAAAAATATTTATACAATCCCTACCTTAAAATATAATTACACATCAGAAGTTGCGCAGAAGCGTGGTGGACAAGGTAGTTTAGATTTTTTAAAAACTTCTACACCCCGAATCAATTACATTGAAAATGAAAGCATGAAATTATTAACAGAATTTTTAAATCAAGAATTTGAAAAGGGAATGAACATTACTAAAAGTATAAATCATCCTATTATTTTACATTTAGAAAAAATAGGTTTAATAGGAGAAGATATAACTAAGTCCAAGGTAAAATATGTATGTAAATTTAAACTTAAAAATCCTGATATTATAATTAGAACAGCTAATATTGAATACAGTCCATTAGACAAAGAAGAATTTAGAAAGCAAATACTTGAAATGATAACACAAGGATTAATTAGAAAATCTGAAAGTCCTCATAGAACAGCAGCATTTATAGTAAGAAATCATAGTGAAATTAAAAGAGGAAAAGCTAGAATTGTATACAATTATAAAAGGTTAAATGATAATACAATAGACGATGGATATAACATTCCTAATAAAGATACATTATTAAACTTGATACAGAAAAGGTATTGAGCCAGGCCATTCGAGCTGCTCATACACAACAGTTTACACAGCAAGCCGACAGTGGTTACCAACAGTTATACACATCTGAGGTTAAAGCAATGGCAGTTAAACCTCCAAGAATTAGACATTTTACACAAAGGACAACTCCAGTACAACCTACACAAAATACAATAATTACCTTTGGTAATTATGCTTTACAAAAATGCAATGATCCACGTACAAAGTTTAGACCAATTGTGGGTATGCAATTAAATGAAAAACAAGAGTGTTTACTAGATAACTTGTGGCATGTTCAAACTATGCCGCAAGCTTCATCTTTTAAAGCTCAAGTTTTAAATGCTTTAAGTATTTACTTTCATGAACAAAATACAAATACATCTATTACACAAAGCCCACAAAAACCAAAATATACACATTATGTAATTTTTAGAGGTTTAAAAACTGGTATTTTTAATAAATGGGAATCAGTGGGAAAATATATACAATGCCAAGGTCAAGCAATATGGAAAGGCTACACATCATTCAATGAAGCCTTATCTGTAGCTAGAGAAGCCTTTGGTATAGACGACTTCTACATTGAACCTGAAGTAGTCAAGACATTTACACAGATTACAAAAACGACCCCTGAGCAAGTAATAAAAGCTCAAGAGGAAGTTATTTCAAAACTACAAGAAAAGATTATACAAATGCAAAAAGATACACAGTGTATACAAGAAAAAATTGAAAATAGCCTCTTAAAACAACAGTTGGCTTTGCTCGAGACAAAAAATGCACAGTTATTACAAAGACTCGAGGAAAAAGAGAAAAAAGAAAATACAGTTATACATTGTAATTACGACTCATTCAGAGTACGTATGTTAGACACACCATGGTGGAAATGCTTAAAACCGGTCACCGACAGATTTCCGGATTTTCGAAAACTGGTTTCAAAGAAAGTGGTAGAACAATTCCCTCTAATTTTATACAAGCTCCAACAACAACTGGTAGACTTGGCCTTCAGAATGGATAGCGAAAAAGCAGGCTTTAGAGTTATTGAAAGAACAGACAATGAAGGAAACGGAAAAGGACTCCTCCTGATCCAAATCTTTTTCCCTACACAGTTGACAGATGAACAGATTATTCAATTTTACCATCACGGTATGATTGATTATATCGAATTAAAAATAAACAACAGGACTGAAGATCTTTTAAACAAGCTTGGAGAAAAATTCTTACTAATAGCAGGAAACATCGCAGTTCGCACAATATTTCCAACAATAGGATGCAAGATTTTTGCATCTTTTCCATATTCAAATGCCTACACATACATCCCTTCTCGAAAACGAATTTTCATAGACCATAAACCGACAACAAACTATCTACAAACAATAGCTACAAATATCACAATTGATTTCTCAACTCTTCCTTGGATCGATGAAACCATCGACCAACCTTCCAAAGCCTTTAAAAATTTCATAGAAAAACATCAACAAACCACAGACATCCCAGAATGTTTTCAATGGGAAAAATACAAACTACTCGGTGAAGGACATTATACACAAATATATGGAGAACACAATTGGAGAATGTTCTTGCCTTTTGCAGGGGAAGGAGATAGTCTTCAATTACAAAACATCGTTAATCTTGAAGAACCAGAAGATCCAGACATAGAAAAGAGATAGTCTTCAATTACAAAACATCGTTAATCTTGAAGAACCAGAAGATCCAGACATAGAAAACAACGACAGCCCAGTATCAGTAGACAGTACACACAGAGACTTCTAGAAGATGACGCAAGAGATGACGGTTGCACACCAATTATATACACAAATAATTCAAGGAGACATGTGGACCCAAATAATTATTCTCAAAAACAAGACATGCGGAAGAATTCAAGAATTAAAATTGATGCGGGCCCCACTACTTTGAAAATAAGCTCAAATAATTTTTTAATACATATATAACATATTTCAATAAAACATATATTACATTGGTATCTTTTTTCTATGCTAGGGAATAATCCACAATTATAGCATTTAATATAATTATTTCCCCTATTATGTATCCATTGGTGTTGACATTCCTCTTGTATATTCATATATGTATAAGTTATCGAGCAGAAAAGAAAGAAAAATAAACTTACAGTAAGAAGGAGAGGAGGATGGATTGGAGGAGCAGCAGCTACTGATCTTGAGAGAGTATGCACAGCGGAAGATAGAGTTGAAGCTCCAGGAATTTTTTTTTTTTTTTTTTTTTTTTTTTTTTTTTTTTTTATGTATGGGATATATTATGAAGTACAAGGGATATGAAGCTATTAAAGGTTTAGGCTAAGAAGTTTGAGAGAGAGTTTAGTGTGCCATGAATGCTAAAAATTTTTATTGCTTGAATTTTTTCCTATATCTTACAATCAGAAATCGAATGCCTTATATAGGCATTTTTAATCCTAAAAAGAATGGTCCTAATTAAATCGTACTAAAGTATACAGTAAAAGTAAAAGTAAACAGTAAAAGTATACAGTAATCTTAATTATTTGAGCTTATTTTCAAAGTAGTGGGGCCCGCATCAATTTGAATTCTTGAATTCTTCCGCATGTCTTGTTTTTGAGAATAATTATTTGGGTCCACATGTCTCCTTGAATTATTTGTGTATATAATTGGTGTGCAACCGTCATCTCTTGCGTCATCTTCTAGAAGTCTCTGTGTGTACTGTCTACTGATACTGGGCTGTCGTTGTTTTCTATGTCTGGATCTTCTGGTTCTTCAAGATTAACGATGTTTTGTAATTGAAGACTATCTCCTTCCCCTGCAAAAGGCAAGAACATTCTCCAATTGTGTTCTCCATATATTTGTGTATAATGTCCTTCACCGAGTAGTTTGTATTTTTCCCATTGAAAACATTCTGGGATGTCTGTGGTTTGTTGATGTTTTTCTATGAAATTTTTAAAGGCTTTGGAAGGTTGGTCGATGGTTTCATCGATCCAAGGAAGAGTTGAGAAATCAATTGTGATATTTGTAGCTATTGTTTGTAGATAGTTTGTTGTCGGTTTATGGTCTATGAAAATTCGTTTTCGAGAAGGGATGTATGTGTAGGCATTTGAATATGGAAAAGATGCAAAAATCTTGCATCCTATTGTTGGAAATGTTGTGCGAACTGCGATGTTTCCTGCTATTAATAAGAATTTTTCTCCAAGCTTGTTTAAAAGATCTTCAGTCCTGTTGTTTATTTTTAATTCGATATAATCAATCATACCGTGATGGTAAAATTGAATAATCTGTTCATCTGTCAACTGTGTAGGGAAAAAGATTTGGATCAGGAGGAGTCCTTTTCCGTTTCCTTCATTGTCTGTTCTTTCAATAACTCTAAAGCCTGCTTTTTCGCTATCCATTCTGAAGGCCAAGTCTACCAGTTGTTGTTGGAGCTTGTATAAAATTAGAGGGAATTGTTCTACCACTTTCTTTGAAACCAGTTTTCGAAAATCCGGAAATCTGTCGGTGACCGGTTTTAAGCATTTCCACCATGGTGTGTCTAACATACGTACTCTGAATGAGTCGTAATTACAATGTATAACTGTATTTTCTTTTTTCTCTTTTTCCTCGAGTCTTTGTAATAACTGTGCATTTTTTGTCTCGAGCAAAGCCAACTGTTGTTTTAAGAGGCTATTTTCAATTTTTTCTTGTATACACTGTGTATCTTTTTGCATTTGTATAATCTTTTCTTGTAGTTTTGAAATAACTTCCTCTTGAGCTTTTATTACTTGCTCAGGGGTCGTTTTTGTAATCTGTGTAAATGTCTTGACTACTTCAGGTTCAATGTAGAAGTCATCTATACCAAAGGCTTCTCTAGCTACAGATAAGGCTTCATTGAATGATGTGTAGCCTTTCCATATTGCTTGACCTTGGCATTGTATATATTTTCCCACTGATTCCCATTTATTAAAAATACCAGTTTTTAAACCTCTAAAAATTACATAATGTGTATATTTTGGTTTTTGTGGGCTTTGTGTAATAGATGTATTTGTATTTTGTTCATGAAAATAAATACTTAAAGCATTTAAAACTTGAGCTTTAAAAGATGAAGCTTGCGGCATAGTTTGAACATGCCACAAGTTATCTAGTAAACACTCTTGTTTTTCATTTAATTGCATACCCACAATTGGTCTAAACTTTGTACGTGGATCATTGCATTTTTGTAAAGCATAATTACCAAAGGTAATTATTGTATTTTGTGTAGGTTGTACTGGAGTTGTCCTTTGTGTAAAATGTCTAATTCTTGGAGGTTTAACTGCCATTGCTTTAACCTCAGATGTGTATAACTGTTGGTAACCACTGTCGGCTTGCTGTGTAAATTGTTGTGTATGAGCAGCTCGAATGGCTTGGCTCAATACCTTTTCTGTATCTTGTGATGGTTGTGTATACTTTGGCTGTATAAGATGTATAAGCTTTGCCTTTCCTTTATCGTTTGACCTGTCCATCTATAAAAATAATTTGTTAATGTTTCTAGATAACATGTCTGCTATACCATTGTTTTTTCCTTTAATATGTTCAAAATTTATAGTATAACCATTTCCTTGAATAATATTTTGTAAATTTACCCATCTCGTTCTATTCACTTTTTTACTTTGATCATTTTTTATAAATTTAACTATAGCTTCACAATCTGTTCTCGCTGTAAATTCTTGTTGTAAAAAGATTTTAAATTTTTCTAAAGCATTTATTAATGCTTGTATTTCAAAATCTATAGTTGTCCAATTATTTTTGTTTTGAAAATTTCCACTAGTATAAGCACATATTTTTTCTTCATTTTTTGAACTGTATTTATGAGGTTTACATAAAAGTACTGCTCCCCATCCTTCTTTGCATCCATCTGTCTCAATAATCAAATAATCAGTAGTTAAAGGTAATTCTAATGGTTTAATATGTTTAACCTCCTTTTTTATTTCTCTTACTAACTTAGTATCTTCACTATTAAAATATCTTTGTCCATTTTTAGTGGTTTTACTATATAGTGGTCCTACTAATTTTGATAAATTTGGTATAAATTTTCTAGCATAATTTACTAACCCTAAAAATGCTTGTATTTGTTTTAGATTCTCAAATTTTTCAGGAAATTCCAATATCTTTGTAGAAATATGTGGTTGTAATTCTATTTTTCCATTTCCTAATTCTAATCCTAAAAATGAAAATTTTCTTTTAAATAATTCCATTTTCTTTTTTGATACTACGATCCCATTTGTTTTTATTTCACTGAATATTTGTTGTAAATGTTGTTCATGTTCTTGTATTGTATTACTTGCTACTAGTATGTCATCTATATATACTAAGCAGAAATCATATTTCAGAAATATATTATCCATAAATCTTTGAAAAATAGAAGGTGCATTTTTTAATCCAAAACTAAGCACATTCCATTCAAATTGACCTTCTTGACATGTAAAAGCTGTCAATTGTTTAAAATTTTCTTCTAATTGTAATTGATTATACCCAGATTTTAAATCAAATTTTGAAAATACTTTCTTTTTCTGTATTAAGTTTAATAATGTATCTTTATTAGGAATGTTATATCCATCGTCTATTGTATTATCATTTAACCTTTTATAATTGTATACAATTCTAGCTTTTCCTCTTTTAATTTCACTATGATTTCTTACTATAAATGCTGCTGTTCTATGAGGACTTTCAGATTTTCTAATTAATCCTTGTGTTATCATTTCAAGTATTTGCTTTCTAAATTCTTCTTTGTCTAATGGACTGTATTCAATATTAGCTGTTCTAATTATAATATCAGGATTTTTAAGTTTAAATTTACATACATATTTTACCTTGGACTTAGTTATATCTTCTCCTATTAAACCTATTTTTTCTAAATGTAAAATAATAGGATGATTTATACTTTTAGTAATGTTCATTCCCTTTTCAAATTCTTGATTTAAAAATTCTGTTAATAATTTCATGCTTTCATTTTCAATGTAATTGATTCGGGGTGTAGAAGTTTTTAAAAAATCTAAGCTACCTTGTCCACCACGCTTCTGCGCAACTTCTGATGTGTAATTATATTTTAAGGTAGGGATTGTATAAATATTTTTACTAAATGTAATAAAATGTCGTGTTAATGTAAGTGCACCATTACTATAAAATAGAAAATTCAATCCTAAGACAAAGTCTTTTGATTGTATGTTTTTAGGATTAATGTTTATTTGAGGTATAACATATTTCATATTATAATTATTTGAAAAATCTAAAAATTGTATAGCTATTGGTTTTAAACAATGTGTAATTTGTATTAACCTATTTTCTATTGTTCTACTCTGTATTATATATGGTAGTTTTATATGATAGTCTATCGGTGCTAAACTATAAGATATTACACTTGTGCTTGCTCCCGTATCGACTAATCCTGTAGCATCTATAAATTTATTTTGATCTAGCCATATTCTACACTGTATTTTTATCATATTTATTGATCCTTGTGTTTGTATATATGTAAGCTCTTGTGTAGGTTTTTTATCTTCCACAGACATTTTACTAATTTCTTGATTTATTTCTGTATTTGATTTTCCTTCAAGTTGTAGTATTCTATTTTCTAACTCTTTTATTTTTAAGGTATGTATTTCAACTATTAATTCTAATTTTTCTATTTTTTCCATTTTTATATTATTATTATTGTTAGATGTAGATGTTGTTGGTATAATCTCTATACTATATAATTTTTTAATACATATATAACATATTTCAATAAAACATATATTACATTGGTATCTTTTTTCTATGCTAGGGAATAATCCACAATTATAGCATTTAATATAATTATTTCCCCTATTATGTATCCATTGGTGTTGACATTCCTCTTGTATATTCATATATGTATAAGTTACTTTGGCTATTTGCTTTTCGTCTTCGCTGTATATGCTATATACTGATTCATTATCCGAGTCATCAGTTTGTATTGATTCTATTTCATAGTCGTTAATTTGTTCTATTAAATTAGTTCTTTCCATATGTTTATTTTTATTTGGGCATCTATTAGCTAAATGTTTTTCATCTCCACATATAAAGCATTTACACTTTCTTGTTTGTGGTTTTCTTACATATTTATTTTTATTGTAATTTGATTTATAATTTTTATTATATGTAGTACTTTTTCTAATCTTTTTCTTTTTATCGTATACTCCATATGCTTGTGGTGTATATATAGCTGTTTTACAAAATGCATAAGAATTTCTTTTTAACTGTTCTTGTAATGCTACTTCCTTACATTTTTCTTCTAATATTCCAAATGTATATGTTATTCTTGGTCCTATTCCTAGATTTTGTATTTGTCCATATGTTTGTTTCCATGATTCATGTATGGATTTTCCTAAATCTCCTGGGAGTTTTATAAAATATTTATCACAGAGATCATCATCCATAGCTTTTCCTGTTTGTGATAATAGTCTTATAAAATCTAAGGTAAATTCGTTTATATATTTCATATCTGCAATGCTTAACTGTTCTAAATTTCTAATAGCTGTATCTTGTATTAAACTATTATTCTTAGCTGGGTCTACTCCTAAAATAAGTGTTCTGATTTGTGATGTAAAATTATATGGATTATCTCCTAAAGCTTTTAAGGCATTAATTGAGGTAGGATCTTGGGCTTTTTTACTTTGCCAAATACCTAATGCTATTGGTCCTAATGTTGTTTCTAAATACGAAAACATATCCATACTATCTTTTTTATTTGTTTCCCACATTCGTACTACTATTTGTTCCCATGTTAGTATTTCATCAACCCATAATTGAGGCTTTTGTTGTTCTAATAATAACATATTTCCACTGTATATTTGTCCTATAGGCATTCTTTTACCTGTTCCTTTATACGTTTGTTGTTGTTGTTGGTAATTAATTGAGGGATTTGCCCATGGTTCTCTTCCATGAGTTTCATGTGTTTCACTTGCTTCTCCATGTGTAAATTTTGGTCGTTTTCTCTCTTCATCTGCCATAAATGTATTATCTTGCTTATAGAATTCTGATAACATTGTTTTACCTTGTGTTATACTTTCTATTAATGGTAAGTTATAGTATTGTGTTAATGTTTTATAACTTTCTTCGTATGTCATACCTAATTCTGTCATACATTCTATAATCATATCATCTACTTCTTCTTGTATATTTAATTCTGTAAATTTTTTATCTATTATTTGTTCAATTGTTTTAGTAGTTTCCTCACTCTTAAATCCTGTAATAATTTCATTATTTTCTTCTACTTCTAGTAGTGTATAATTCCAACATTCTTCTTGTTCAAATTTTAGGAAATTAAAATCTATTTCATTATTGTCTACTTCTTCTGTTTCTGTATCGTATATTGGTTCGTTATCGTATATTGGTTCGTCTATTAGTTCGTCTTCTATAATATTCATAAAACTATATTCTGTATTTGTTTCACTAGTCCCTTCTATATTTTCTACGTTATCTTCTTCTTTAAATCCTACAAATCTAATACTTTGTTTTAATGTTGTGTTAATATTAAATCTTCCTGTTTGATATAATACTCTTGGATTTAATACATTTAATTGATGTTGATTATATAAGTCTATATTTTTGTCTACATCTATTTCATCTTCTATGTGTAACGTATGTCTATCACTATTATTTGATCTTGATCCTCTTCTAATTATTCTATTTAAGAAATTATCAGAGGTTATAATATCCTGTATATTACTAGTAGAATGTCTTGCTTCCTGAATAGTTCTACTTCGTCCTAAAAAGCTCATTTTCTTATTTGCCAATGTTTATAAGGTATGGGTTTATTAATATTTTTTATAACTTCAGAACTGTTTATGTGTAATTTATTAATAGCTTGTGTTACTCTTTCAATTTCTTCACTAAATGCGTTGTTATTATTTGTAATTGACTTTTCAATATTAATTGTTTTAGTTTCTATATTTATTTGTTTAAGCTAATTTAATAATAATTCGTTTTGTTCTTTAATAAAATTTAAGTTGTTATTATATTTTCTAATTTCTTCTGTATATTTTTCGATTAATTGTTTATTACTATTAGATTCTTTTTGTAAATTTATTGCTAAATTTATAATTAAATCTGTTAATGCGTTTAAATGTGAATTATCAGTATGAAGACTATGTTTACAATTATCTCTAATATGACAAACGAAACTATAATTATCAGTAGTAATAGATTTAGAAGCACTTTTATCACTAAATTCAAGATTAAGGAACTCAAGTTTTTTGAAATGATTCTCAATATTTTTAATGAAATCAAACTTCTTAGCTTTAGCCTTTAATTTATAGCTTTTCCCTTAAAAGATTTTCTTATATCCCATATATTTTAAAAGTTTTTTAAAATAATTAAAAATTAATTTTTACAAAATTCTTTCCTTAATTCTTTAAGGTAGTCGGAGCTTAGTTTTCCCATAATCTTCACCTAAGAGAGTTCTCCATAATAAAAGCGGCATATCAAGCCAAAAACATGGAGCTTGTCTTAGTCTTTTAGATTTTAAGAAAGCCTTGCTCTGATACCATATATATATATATATATATATATATTGTAATAATACAAGATTTTGGGTAATATATGCAAGAATAATAATTCCGGCAAATTAAACCCACATTAAGCATTGAAATACTTAAATAAATACAAGAATTTATGTACTCCTATACGTACAAATACATGCCAACACATGCCACCAACACTTGGCGAAAATATCATCATACGGGTATTATACATGATCATGAGAATGCGAATCTAATTACACAAATACTCATAATACAAGTATACCCATTCTTGGAAATATACACATGTATAATACTTAACAAATAATCGTTGGGTCATGTATACCTTAAACATATGCACATGAATAATTATATACCGAGACATATTTAAAATAGATTATTTTTAACAAACCCATCGTAATTATAAATGATATTTAAAACGATGCATACAAATAATACGAGTTAAAATATATTATTATAACTAACATATCGAACTTGCAATTATATATAATTATGAAGAACTATATATGGACATACACTTTGACGATGATTATAAATCGCGACTATACATATAAATATATTTTAAATATATGAAACATATTCGACGATGGCATCGTCGAGGCAAACAGGTGGAACCCGATTATGAGAAGTCTTGAACACATACATATTACTCGTGCGAGGCACGGAGACAAGAGGGCTAGGCTCGTATATATATATGTATTTGATGAAATAGATATTGACATCATACATCGAAAATACAACTCAAAGGAACATAATTCTGAACGAGTCATAATAAATATTTAAGACAAAGGACTTGTACATAAGTTGTTACAAAGACCGAATTGTCTAACAAAACCTAGCACGTTTGTAGGTTGCGATACAAACCGAGGAAACCATATGTGAGATAACAAAATTTTACAGAACGCAATTCAGTGAGTTCATGTCCCCCTTTTCATCTTAAATATTTTTACAGTTTTACAACTTTCGGGGGGAAATACATGTACAATGCTATGATAAGCTAGGGAATGAGACAACTTAGATAATGTGCGAATAGGGAGGAACTTAAGCACCATTAATCTTGTTTAGACCAGGGTACAAAAGGTTAGATCTATCGGGTGTTGGCGAGCCCTACTCTTGGTCATGGACCCACACAGAAGCGTGCATTTGTTGTCCTAGTCGAGGTTATTCGACGTAAAATCGCCTAGGTTTGGATGCTTCCTATGTCGTCACACATATTAATGTCCTTGCAAAACATTAATGATCAACGATTTTATCGACGCTTTGCATACCGGGTTTTGATAGAATTATAATTTACATTTTACGAAACTATCGCATGCAACTAAAACACATAAACTCGCCAACTTTTGTTGATTTTTCAACTTAACATGTATTTTAGAAAACTAATGGACCAAGCGGAGAACTTTTGTCAAGAAACAAGTGTCAAGCCTCGATGCCACTTTTGAAGGGTTTGCTTGTTATATACCGCCTCCTTGCGGTGATATAATGACCAAAGCCTTACCATTACAAAACTTGCATTTTGTTGTACGAACTTTGATAACTTATTTTCATTCGATGGTTTGTAAACGAAATACTTAACTTATGTTGTGTTGGAACATCTATGACAACGACATTAGAGCTTGTTCTCATTCATTTAGTTTGTTCACTTGTATTGTATGCAATGAGAATCAATCCGATCACACCTAATGCTTCCGCTTATGAGCGGGTGTGACATTATTAAGATTGGGCATAGTCCATTGCGTGCATGGCTTGCAAGCCCCTATGTAGGATTTGGATCATACCCCTTTGTTAATACAATCAACTTTTAAAAATGAAAGGTGACAGAAGCCTAGTCGTCGATTCACGAAAGGTCCATGATTGGTCCGTCGGCTGTCCATGGTTACGTCCACGATCAACCTTCAACTAGTAGAATTCAACATTTGGCTCTTAGACTTAATTTTCCATGTTTTCTTAGTAAAATACTATGTTTTAAAATATCTTTGAAAGTACTAACTTGACTATTAAGGGATATGATTCAAATAATACAATTACTTATTTTCATGATGGAAATTGGTCACACAGAGGAATCATTTATGAGGCTGGTAGTTTGCAACTCTATGCAGATGCATTCTCGTCGTTCAAGTTAGGCGTTGCAACTCCTCATGTGGAATCATTAATCACGACCCTGGTGAGAGTGACTCTAGCTTCAACATATCCAAAACACCATATTTAATAATATTTAAAGTGATTGGATGACGTAAATATTAGTAGATTCTTGAATTCACATTTGTAGCATTATGGAGTGCCTATTTCAATCATCTCGGATTGAGACAGTCGCTTTGTGTCAAAAATTTGGCAATCATTTCAGAAGGCCTTTGGATCTCGTTTGGATCTGAGCACGACCTTCCATCCACAAACAGATGGTCAAAGCGAACAGACCATCCAAACACTTGAAGACATGCTTCGGGCATGTGTAATGGATCTAGGCGGAAATTGGGATACTCATCTACCTTTGGTTGAGTTTACCTACAACAACAGTTATCACACAAGCATACGGCCGCACCGTTCAAAACTCTTTATGGTCGAAAATGCCGTTCTCCATTATGTTGGGCAGAAGTTGGTGATAAACAATTAATTGGTCCTAAATTAGTCCAAGAGACTACCGACAAGATTTTTCAAATCCGACACCGTATCAAGGCGGCTCGTGATCAACAAAAGAGCTATGCTGATAAAAGAAGAAAACCATTATCCTTCGAGGTTGGACACAAAGATTTGTTGAAAGTCTCGACTTGGAAGGGTGTAGGCGGATTTGGTAAGCGTGGAAAGCTTAATCCTCGATACATCGGACCATTTGAAATTTTGACAAAGGTTGGTACTGTTGCCTACAACTTGAAATTACCAGATGAACTGAGCAGCGTACATGACAAATTTAATGTGTCCAATCTTAAGAAGAGTCCAACACAAGAAACAGTTATCATCCCTCCGGATGAGATTCATATAGACGATAAGCTCCAATTTACAGAAGAAGCCGTTGATGTTAAGGACTAGAAGGTCCAACAAACTAGGAGAAGTCGTATCAAATTAGTTAAGGTCCTTTGGAATTCACGGCATGGACTCGAGTATACTTGGGAACGTGAAGATCAACTCAAAGCCAGATACCCTCACCTGTTTGAGAAGACTCCTGCAATGGATGACTAAGCTTGAATCTCGGGACGAAATTCTTTTTAATAGGGGGAGTATGTGATAAACGGCGTAACGTCCGTACTATTAAAATAGTTATTTACAATATACAATTATATGTTTTGAATGCCTGAACTGCATGATCACATGACATACATCTAGAAAACTCATACAATACATTTAATAAGGCATAATATTCATTTTATTGGTCGCAACTTGAGACGGTGTAGACAACGCACTAAAACAACTAGTACACTAACCGGTTAGACTAGCTATGTCAGCACAATTCCAATATTCAGCTAAATGACAGATCTAGGACATGGATGTGAGTCCAACATCAACTATATATTAAATCTTCTGTGGGAAAACAGGGATTTATGATAACACATTCCGGAAATAATACATATACTAAAAACTGTCCGAGAGACAACATAACTGACAATTCTGCATCCACTAGTTTATGTAATATTCAGAAATAGTGTTAAACATCATAAACTACCTCAAAGATGTTGAAAGTAATACAAAAACATATCATATCATACAAGATTCACTACTTAACGTTTCAACAAACCAACAACGAAACGAACACCAACACGAACTAGACATCCTAGTATGAACTAGTTAACAAAAAAATTAGTATCATACAACCTTCACTTTTAAAAGGTGGGTCTTCTAACACTCCATTTTGTTTCATGTTACTAGTGTAATAATAATGTACAAGTTAAACCATCTAAAATCTTCACTTTTAAAAGATGAACGAACACATGAACTAGTAACATAATCTAAAGAAAATAAACATATCTTGAAGATGTTATGAAGTTGTAGATGATTATTTTGTGTTATGAATGATATCCATCATATGTATACTTGCTAGAAATATAGATCTAACTAGTATACACATGGATCTTACAAGATCCATGATGAAAGTGTTGAAGAACTTCTTATACATGAAAAATGAACTTATTAAAGTGGTTCAAAATGATATGTGATGTTTATAAGTTCTTAAGATGATGTGTGAACAAAGTTGTTAAAAATGATTTTCTACAAAGTTTGTATATATTAAAAACAAGACATATTTTTAAAGATGGATGAACATGCTAAATATAAATTTAAAATACTACATGTTTTTATAAATCAAATGCATTTTTATGCATATGCTAGGCTTGTAAAGTTGTTGTGGATGATTTGATAAGTTTTGAAAGCTTAAACACATGTTTATAAACATGGGAAATCTACAAAATCTAGAGGAAACTATGGCGAAATTTTTATAAATTTAAACACTTAGAAAAATATATTCTTTAACAAGGTTCTTACAAGTAAACTTGTTCAGAAATAGTAAATATAAAAATTTCCATATTTTTGTATAAAAATGAAAGCTAAGAAGGTATGGTTTTTCTAAAAATAAAGATGGATATAAATATATATTTTGGGAAAATATATATTTAGTGATCATGAGAATTATGTGCTATGTGTTTATTATTTGTATTAGTTATATATAAATTAGGAAATTGAAATAATAATACAAATAAATACAATAAAATTAGCAAACAAAGATTTACGAGAATATATATATATATATTCATGCCTTGAACACAATTATTGGACGATTTGAACACTTGGACATTTGGACGGACTATATAAATATTTCGGGTTAAAAATATAATACATCGAAGCTTGGTAAATTATACTTTCAAAACCGAACAAGTGACACGATTTATATTTTTACAAGTATAAAAAATATATCATATTTTGTTAACCCTAAAATTATATTATTTTTGAAGTATATAAAAATATACATTTCATAAACTTCTTAAAAATATATTATTTTATGGAAAGCTAAAGATATATATATTCTAGAATTAATCTTAAAAATAAACTATTTTTAAAATATATCAAAATACACGCATTTACCAAGTCTAGGGTGTATATATATATATATATATATATATATATATATATATATATATATATATATATCTACAAACATATCTAAAAATAAATAATTTAAGAATACAAGATTTTGGGTAATATATGCAAGAATAATAATTCCGGAAAATTAAATCCTCATTAAGAATTGAAATACTTAAATAAATACAAGAATTTACGTACTCCTATACGTACAAATACATGCCAACACATGCCACCAACACTTGGTGAAAATACCATTATACGGGTATTATACATGATCATGAGAATGCGAATCCAATTACACAAATACTCATAATACAAGTATACACATACTTGGGAATATGCACATGTATAATACTTAACAAATAATACGTTGGGTCATGTGTGATATCCCGGGTTTTTCGGATAACTTACACGTGATATTTGTCGAATAATATATATGCTAAGTATTCAACGTGCATGAATTAAATACGTGTTGTGTGTTGTGTGGATTTTTAGTTATATATATGTATGTATAATAAATATGCACACGAACCGAACCACGACACAAACATAAACCGAACTCTTTGTGAAACTAGGAAACTTGAAACCCAAGTCTTCGGCCAAAAGAAAACAAGGATCAAACCTAGACCTAGAGTTCCAACTACTCGGCCGAGAACAACCTAAACCGAAAACCGTTGCATGCCAAACCTAGAACCACTCGGCCAAAACCCCAAACCAAACCAACTCACCTTAATCTTTGGCCGCAAGATAAAACCCAAACCAACCCAACTTTAGTCCCTCGGCCACGTGATCAAGACCCAAACCAAACAACCCAAGATTCTCGGCCAACAACACTTATCCCAAACCGTAAACCTTATCATGTGCGCCTATAAATTCAGATCATGCATGTTTCCTTCAGAATCCGAAAACCCTAACCAACAAGACTGCCGTCGGCAGCTTTATTCTTGCACCCTCCGATCGCGAACAGCTTCCATTCTTTCATCATCTCGATCAAATCAGCCGGGTCACTTTCTCGGTCGCTAACAGTCGGTCACCTTCAGTCCCTTTTCGATTTCAGTCGCGAGATCAGCTTTCCTTCTCTCGGTCTCAGCAAGCAGCAGCCGAGTCGCACTTGTCCACATCTAGGCTTGTTGTCTAGTTATTCAAGGTTAGGACTACACTTGATTACAAGATCATGTTTCGGTTAAATATATGTTTGAATGATTTATTGATTAGTTGTGTCGGGTCTTATATGTTGAATAAGTAATCGGCTGTTTTGATCATGTTCTTGTGAATAATTGTTTGCGGAAATCCTAAGTGCTTGAATGAATTGATTGTATTGTCTTCGGATTATATGTGCTGGCAAGTAATCGGCTGAATTGATTGTGTGGGTATACATGACTGTTTTCGGAATTAACAGCTTGCAACTGTGATTTGTTTATAAAGATCATAGTTATTGAGTAGGGTTTGCACGGATAAGTCGTTAGTAGTAAACTATGATCAAAAATCAGTTTTTGCTCGCTTAGGTCGATCAATAGGAACGGTGTAGGTAAGTTGTAATAACAATAATGCTGAAACAGGATGCTGAGTCATAGATACAGCCGACTTCATCAGGCTGTAACTTGGTCGTTAGTTGTCGAAAAACGGATTTTCTGATGTCTAGAACGTAGAGATTTGAATAAGGAATCTAATGGCGCTGGATTCATAATTTTCTGAAATCGTTTGATATTTTTAAAGGGCTAAACAAGTTCAGTAGGTAAAGCTGTTAAAATTCTGGAATTTTGTTGGTTGTTTATCAAGCTAGATTTTAAAATCAGTAGAGAGTTGAGTCATGATTTTTGTACAGCAACTAGGTATAGAAATTTCCGGGCAACTCCAACTGGAATTTTGTTAATCGGACGATCAGTGATTTTTAAATAAATTCTTCCGTGGACTGCAGTCAGAAAGCGGTAAATCTGACTGCAGCTTAGTGAATTAATATTTATGGTTAATTGGTAAAGATTTAGGACTTGGAAAAATTATATAAATTTCTATGGTATAAATGTCACCTACTGCAAAAATATGGGAATTTTTTGAATGTTAGAACTATTTTATAAAAATCCTAGAAAACAGCTGAATAATTGAGTGTTAAGCAGAAAGTTGTTAACTTGTGATTTTATGCATTAAAGTGTTGCATGGGTTTGGAATATGTTCATGATAAGTTGTTTGATTACTATGATCACATGAGAATACTTGCATGCATGTTTGAGTGTTAGATATGTTGTTTGTGCGTATCACTTTGTGAGTAAATTACGTGTGGAATTTGTATTGGTGTGATTACACACTGACGTGGAATTAATTTGGTTTGTTAGGACGCAACTAGCGGTCCCATTCCTTATAACATCTTTGCCACACTAACCGAGCAAATAAAGGTGAGTTCACGGCCCCTAACTTTATCCGGTTTTTAAACAACAGGGGGAGAAACATGTATACACTCTCAAACTCAAACTCTTTACGTTATACGAATTTAACGTCACACAACTATACGGTAACTAAGTTAATGTTAATGTGATGTTATGGTCACTATGCAGCTTTATCACTTAAGTCCTCGACAATCTCCTCGGATCGTTAGTATTTGGGTTAAATAGCGGGGGAATTATAAGTAGTACTACTGGGTCTGACGAGCCCCATCCGAGCTAGTCGCGCTAGCCGACCGGGTATGGTCAACGGATGTATGATTAGCCTAACACCGCCATGGTCATGTGATAGGCCTGGCAAAACGGAGGCACACAGTCAGCTTCGATCGCGAACACTTAGTGACATGACTTTAGGCTAGCTACCTATATACATTAATATTGAACTTAATTACGGAACAACTTAATATTCCGGGTTTGGAATATTGGAACATCAACTTATTATCCCGGGTTGGGGATAATGGAAACAACAACTTAATATTCCGGTTTGGGAATATTGGAAACAACAACTTATTATTCCGGGTTTGGAATAATGGAACTGATATGTTATCCCGGGTTGGGGATAACGGAGTAACAAACTAAAACCGAACAATGAATTTATGAAAACCTGTGAACTCACTCATCTTTAATGTTGACACTTGTTTCTTTACATGTTTCTCAGGACGCTAGGAGCTCTAGGTGCACGCACACGCATTGAACAAGACATCATTATAGAGTCTTATTTATTAATATTGTTTTGGGATTTTTCAAGTTGTTTTGGCGTTTGTGTTGGCGCCCGCATCATTACTTATTTATGCTTCCGCTCAAACTTTAAAAATTGATACTCATGCTAAATATTGGTAATATAAAATCGACAACAAATAATTTTGGAAAACGTATAATCAAATCATGTAGAGTCGTTCAACGTACTAGTGTTACAGATTCTGGTTTGTTCACACGCCTCGCGGTAAAACTCCGCAAGTGGAAATTGAGGGTGTGACATCATGTATACCATAAACACATGGACATGAATAATTATATATCAAGACATATTGAAAATAGATTATTTTTAACAAACCCTTCGTAATTACAAATGATATATAATTAACTAATATATCGAACTTGCAATTATATATAATTATGAAGAATTATATAGGGATATACACTTTGATGATGATTATAAATCGCGACTAAACAAATAAATATATTTTAAATATATGAAACATATCCGACGACGGCATCGTCGAGGCAAACCGGTGGAACCCGATTATGAGAAGTCATGAACACATACATCTTACTCGTGCGAGGCACGGAGATAATAGGGCTAGGCCCGTACATACAACACACGAGATACATGAATATATATATATATATATATATATAGTGAAATATATATTGACAGCATACTTCGAAAATACGACTCAAAGGAACATAATTCTGAACAAGTCTTAATAAATATTTAAGACAAAGGACTTATACATAATTCGTTACAAAGACCGAATTGTCTAACAAAACCTAGCACATTTGTAGGTTGCGATACCAACCGAGGAAACCGTACATGAGATAAGCAAAGTTTACGGAACACAATTCAGTGAGTTCAAGTCCCCCTTTTCATCTTAAATGTTTTTACAGTTTTACAACTATCGGGGGAAATAAATGTACAATGGTATGATAAGCTAGGGAATGAGACAACTTAGATCATGTGCGAATAGGGTGGAACTTAAGCACCATTAATCTTGTTTAGACCAGGGTACAAAAGGTTAGATCTATCGGGTATTAGCTAGCCCCACTCTTGGTCATGAACCAGGATTCTTTCTCGAGTCTTGTCTACAATCACTAGGATGCTCTTATAAAAACAATTTTTACAAGAACAAGATATTTTCATTTAATTTTACAAAATAATGCAAGGACATTATTAGACTCAGGCTATAATGGATATACACAAAACATTAAGTTGATCCGCACAAAACAAATAGGATAACTTAAAATGGACATTATGTGATCCCAACATTTCATCTATATATATATACTAAATAACAATTAATTATTAATATACATGTCGTCTAAACTATTTTTCCAGGTTATCATGTCGTCATTCGAGAGTGGCATGTATGATAACCACGACCCCATGGAGGTTGTTTCTGATGACGAGATCGGACCCATCATACATATCATATCTTCAGACAGTGAGCCCGAGCTAGAGGAGAACCCAGATTTCGTGGTCGACAACGAGGACACGGATGATTTCCAGCCTTTTGCTTTACTTTATCTGGCTGATGACGATGTCCCTTTAGTGGACGATGTTCTAGCTTTACCTCCTCAGTACCATGACCAGGTCATCATTGGCCACCCATAGGGTGAGCACTTCATTCACATCATACCGCTTGATGCTATCCCACTCGCCATGTGGCCTCTTATCATTGACCTGTCCGATGATGACGACGAGGTCCCTATTTTTCATGTCGACCATCTTGATGAAGACATTGGCAATGGGGAGGTTATTGACATAGCCACCATAGAGATGTCCTCTCCTGTTGTTTAAGTTGCAGCTATTTCTTCATCTGAAGCGAGCGATCGCGTTTCTTCTTCTACCATCTACCAAGCATGGCTTCGGGCGGATGCTACTGATAGTAGTTTCGATATAGTTCCCATTGCTACCCCGAAACCCACTCCTATCCCCACTCACACACTAGTACACACCTCTACTTCATCTGCTGAGGACACCCCTCATCACCGGAGACCCGTAGGCGATTCTGACTGGATACGGCCATTTGCCCCTGAAACACTTTGTTTTCACCTTACTCATCCTACTGGACCATCTCACCGACCATTATCACCTCACCACGAGACGGGCCCTTCTCATGAGACGTCTCGATCCACTCAGTACACCCCCACCTCACATGATGTCCATATCTGATCCTTACCATCCCTCTCACTTCACCCCGTACGCTAAGGAGGATTGGGTTTGCTCGTTGGAGCAGTAGGTGCAGATCCTCCACAAGAGGGTCTATGATTTGGAGAGCCAGGCGGATGCCATGCCTCCACCACCCCGAGCATCACCACCACCACCACCTATGCCACCAGTCGACCCTACTGCCTGCATACTGGCACTTGAGCACCAGGTAGGCATTCTACTCCATCGATTCTACGAGCTCGAGGAGGAGGTACCCACCTTCGTATCCTAGTTTTCCCTACTCCACCACCATCCCCTCTCACACTCTAGACTTTTACTTGCAGGTACTTTTGGACACGGGAACTTGATACACGTTTTTGTGAAGACTATGCATCGAGATTTGAAGACAACTGGAAGACCAAAGATCGCTGATGTGAAGGAAAAATTTCCTTTTTATATGTATTAAACTTGTATGACCGGGTGATGTAGCCCGAGTGCATTTTTGTTTCCCTGGCAAACGATTATGTAACAAGTTGTCTTATTATATATAATAACTTGATTTCTTCATTATGACACATTTTATTTGATTATTATGCATGATGTGTTGCGTGGAGCTAGCTTATCATACGATGGATCGCATATCTATTTAATTAACTATGTGTCTATTTACTTATTTGCTTATTTAACTATTTGTATATGTATATATATATATATATATATATATATATATATATATATATGTATGTATGAATGTTTATAAATTATAATTAGCTGAAATATTATTTATTAAATAAACACCTAATCCTTGCTGTCGTATTATCTTGAAAAACCATGCCACCTAAGAGGAGAGCTACTCGCACCCAAACTGTGAACCAACCCCCACCAATGCCCATAACAGAGGCGGAACTAAACTCCTTGTTGGAACAAAGGATATCCCAAGCACTAGCAAAGTATGAGGCAACCCGAGCCGAAAATAGCGGCAAAACTAGTGGAACTGGCGGATCTGGAGGTCCAGGACAAGGCGGTTCCTCTGGCGGGAGCAATGTCAATGGTAATATTTAGTTGTTATTGCAACTCAAACAATTCTCTTTATAATCTATTCGTGCATCTCATTATTTGCTCATTCATAATTCATTTATAAACATTTCAGGATGCACTTACAAGCAGCTCTTAGACTGCAAGCCACTAAACTATGATGGCACCAGCGGTGATGGACTGAGAAAACGGACTCCACTATCCGGATGAGCAAGTGTTCCGCTAACCAGCAAGTTACTTTTGTTATTGGTCTGATTGTTGATGAGGCACTTACTTGATGGAATTTAGATGTGCAAACTCTTGGTGACGATGCTGCGTATGGAATGTCTTGGGAAGATCTAAAAGAAAGGACGAGGGAAAAGTATTGTTCGAGGGCTGAGCTTCAAAGTTGATATCATGGGATATACTCAAAGGTTTCACGATCTCTCACGTGTGATTCCTTATCTTGTGACACCTGAGTTTAAGTGTATTGAGCGCTACATCTGGGGTTTGGCACCTGAAATTCGTAGTATGGTTACCGCATCAAACCCTACCACCATTACTCAAGCTGTGACCTTAGCAGTTAGTCTCACTAAAGACGCAGTAAGGATGAAGAAGTTGTTTATGAAAGGAACAGAAAAGAAAGAATCTCATGTTGAGTCTTCGAATGATGGGAAAAGGAAGTACTCGAACTTCAAGAAGGGTACTCAAGTGAACAGCCACAACTACAACAACAACCACGCCAATAACTACAACAACAACAATGGCGCCAAAAGGAGAGAGGCTAACCAGCCGAGGGATGTAAAAGCATTTTTAGCCGCAACCAACACCGGCCCCAAAAAGTACGAAGGCCCATACCCCATGTGTGATAAATGCAAGTAACACTATTTAGGTGCTTGTCGGATTTCTAAATCTGATAAGTGTGGCAAGAATGGCCATCATACTGAGGCGTGTTGGACAACTGTAGGAAGAGAAGGAAATGGAAATGATAATGGTAACAGAAATGGCGATAGCAACGGAAATGGAAACGGAAATGGAAATGGGAATGGAAATGGGCGCGAAGTGGGATGTTATAGTTGCGGAAGCAAGAATCATTGGAGGAAGGATTGTCCCAAGGAAAACAAAGCTCGTGGGAGAGGTTTTGTGATTAGAGTGAAAGATGCGCGTCGATACCCTAATGTTGTCACTGGTACGTTTACTATAAACAATCATTTCGCATCCATATTATTTGATACCGGTGCCGATTTTCGCTTTATTGCTATGGAATTTAAAAATATACTTGGCGTAGAATCAAGTAAGCTAGATGTTCCCTATTCTATAGAATTGGCAAATGGTAAACTAGTTGAGATGATGGAGTTCATTAAAGGATGTTCTTTGGAACCTGGCGAGCAAAAATTCAATATCAATCTCTTACCCATTCAGTTGGGTAGCTTCGACGTAGTAGTTGGCATGGATTGGCTATCCGATAATTGAGCCAAAGTCGTGTGCCTTGAGAAGATTATTCGTATACCATTATCGAATGAGGAGACCATTGTTATCCATGGAGAGAAGCGCGACACACCTTTGAGGATTATTAATTCCATGAAAGCACATACGTGCTTAAGGAAGATATCCCCAAAAGTCTTCCCTGAGGACTTGTTGGGATTACCACCACAACGACAAGTCGAGTTTTACATTGACTTGGTGCCGGGAGCCGCACCCGTAGCCAAGTCTCCATATCATCTAGCACCTTCGGAGATGCAAGAGTTACCCACACAACTTCAAGAGTTATTAGATAAGGGATTCATTCGACCAAGCTTCTCACCCTGCGGTGCTCCAATTTTATTTGTAAAGAAGGACGGGACGTTCACAATGTGTATAAATTATTGAGAGTTGACTAAGCTCACTATCAAGAATCAATACCTATTGCCGAGGATTTGTGTCTTATTCGACCAACTACATGGTTCAAGCTTCTACTCCAAAATAGACTTAAGGTCTGGATATCACTAGTTGCAGATACAAGAAGAAAGTATACCAAAGACGCCTTTTAGGACTCGTTATGGTCATTACGAATTTCTTGTTATTCCTTTTGGTTTAACAAACACACCAGCGGTCTTTATGGATTTAATGAATCTCGTGTGCAAGCTGTATCTCGAAAAATTTTGATAGTATTTATTGATGATATATTAATATATTCACGGTCGAAGAACGAGCACAAACAACATTTGAGAACCATTTTGGAGCTACTAAAGAAAGATAAACTTTACGCGAAGTTTTCTAAGTGCGAATTTTGGATTTGCGAAGTACAATTTCTCGAGCATGTAGTGAATGAGAAAGTAATTCATGTAGACCCGTCAAAGATGGAAGCAATTAAGAAGTGGGAAGCGCCCAAGACTCCAACGGAGGTTCGACAATTTTTGGGACTAGCAGGCTATTATCAGAGATTTATTGAGAACTTTTCCAAAGTTGCTCAACCGCTAACCTCATTCACACAAAAAGACAAGAAGTTTGATTGGGGAGAAAAACAAGAAGAAGCGTTTAAACTTCTAAAGGATAAATTATGTGATGCACCAATTCTATTACTTCCCGACGGTACCGATGACTTTGTGGTATATTGTGATGCTTCGCATCAAGGTTTAGGTTGTGTGCTTATGCAACTGGAAAAAGTCAGAGCGTATGCTTCACGCCAACTAAAGGTTCACGAGAAGAACTATACATGCACGACCTCGAGCTAGGTGCAATAGTATTTGCTTGAAAATTTTGGCGACATTATCTATATGGTACACAATGTACTATATTCACGGACCACGAAAGTCTTCAACATATATTTAATCAAACAAAGTTAGATATGCGTCAGCGACGTTGGGTTGAATTGTTGAACGACTATGATTTTGAAATCAAATACCATCCGGGCAAGGCGAACGTTGTAGCGGATGCCTTGAGCCGCAAGGAGCGAGTTAAAACCTTAAGGGTTCGAGCTCTAGAGATGACAATTCAAATGAACCTTACCACACAGATTCATGACACGTAACTAGAAGCACTCAAGGAAGAACATATTCAAGAAGAATTACTTAGAGGTATGAACAGTTAGTGTAAATGGAAGATAGAACCTTGTATCTCATGGGTCGAATTTGGGTTCAACTTTTTGGCGGTCTTTGGGAAGTACTATTGGATGAAGCACAAAAGTGTAAGTACTTAATCCATCAGGGATAGGATAAAAATGTACCAAGACTTGAAGGCATATTATTGGTGGCCTAACCTCAAGAGCAACATCGCAACTTATGTCGGAAAGTGCGTAACTTTCGTGAAAGTTAAGGCCGAGTATCAAAAACCTTTGGGATTGCTACAACAACTGAGATTCCTGTGTGGAAATAGGAACAAATATCCCTGGACTTCATTACAAAGTTACCCAGGACCTCAAGAGGTCATGACATGATTTGGGTAATAGTGGATAGATTGACAAAGTCCGCACACTTTCTACCTATTCGCGAGAAAGATAGCACAGAGAAGTTAGTCAAACTATATCTTAGAGAAATAGTGGCTCGTCATGGAGTGCCTATTTCAATCATCTCGGATTGAGACAGTCGCTTTATGTCAAGAATTTGGCAGTCATTTCAGAAGTCCTTTGGATCTCGTTTGGATATGAGCACGGCCTTCCATCCACAAACCAATGGCCAAAGCGAACGGACCATCCAAACACTTGAAGACATGCTTCGGGCATGTGTAATGGATCTAGGCGGAAATTGGGATACTCATCTACCTTTGGTTGAGTTTACCTACAACAACAGTTATCACACAAGCATATAGCCCACACCATTCGAAGCTCTTTATGGCCGAAAATGCCGTTCTCCATTATGTTGGGCAGAAGTTGGCGATAAACAATTATTGGTCCTAAATTAGTCCAAGAGACTACCGACAAGATTTTTCAAATCCGACACCGTATCAAGGCGGCTAGTGAGCAACAAAAGAGCTACGCTGACAAGAGAAGAAAACCATTATCCTTCGAGGTTGGACACAAAGATTTGTTGAAAGTCTCGACTTGGAAGGGCGTAGCCAGATTTAGTAAGCGCGGAAAGCTTAATCCTCGATACATCGGACCATTTGAAATTTTGACAAAGGTTGGTACTGTTGCCTATAAGTTGAAATTACCAGATGAACTGAGTAGCGTACATGACAACACAAGTGTCACACCCTCAATTTCCACTTGCGGAGTTTTACCGCGAGGCGTGTGAACAAACCAGAATCTGAAACACTAGTACGTCGAACGACTCTATATGATTTGATAATACGTTTTCCAAAATCACTTGTTGTAGATTTTATATTACCAATATTTAGCAGAAGCATCAGTTTTAAAGTTTGAGCGGAAGCATAAATAAGTAGTGAAGCGGGCGCCAACACAAACGCCAAAACAAATGAAAAATCCCAAAACAATATTGATAAATAAGATTCGATAAAAGATGTCTTGTTCAATGCATGTGCGTGCATCTAGAGCTCCTAGCGTCCTGAGAAACATGTAAAGAAACAAGTGTCAACATTAAAGATGAGTGAGTTTACAGGTTTTCATAAATTCGTTTGTTCGGTTATAGTTTGTTTTCTCCGTTATCCCTAACCCGGGATAACGTATTGGTTCCATTATTCCAACCCGGAATAATAAGTTGTTGCTTCCAATATTCCAAACCCGGAATATTAAGTTGGTGTTTCCAATATTCCAAACCCGGAATATTAAGTTGATTCGTTTCCAATATTCCAAACCCGGAATATTAAGTTGATTCGTTTCCAATATTCCAAACCCGGAATATTAAGTTGATTCGTAATTAAGTTCAATGTTAATATATATAGGTAGCTAGCCTAAAGTTATGTCACGTAAGTGTTCGCGATCGAAGCTGACTGTTGTGCCTCCGTTTCAGGCCTATCACATGACCATGGCGAGGTTAGGCCGAATTATTCACCCGTTGACCATACCCGGTCGGCTAGCGCGACTAGCTCGGATGGGGCTTGTCGGGCCCAGTAGTACTACTTATAACTCCCCCGCTATTAAACCCAATACTAACGATCCGAGAGATTGACGAGGACTTAAGTGATAAAGCTGCTTAGTGACCATAACATTACATTAACATTAACTTAGTTATCGAGTAGTTATGTGACGTTAAATTCGTATAACGTAAAGAGATTGAGTTTGAGAATGTATACATGTTTCTCCCCCTGTTGTTTAAAAACCGGATAAAGTTAGGGGCTGTGAACTCACCTTTATTTGCTCGGTTAGTGTAGCAAAGATGTTATAAGAGATGGGACCGCTAGTTGCGTCCTAACAAACCAATTAATTCCACGTCAGTGTGTGAACACACCAATACAAATTCTACACGTAATTTACGCACAAAGTGATACACACAAACAACATATCTAACACTCAAACATGCATGCAAGTATCCTCATGTGATCCTAGTGATTAAAACAACTTATCATAACCATAAACCAATCCATGCCACAATTTGGTGCACAAAATCACAAGTTCTCAAATTTCAGCTTAGCACTCATAATTCAGCTGTTTTCTAGGATTTTTATAAAATAGTTCTAACATTCCAAAAATTCCAATATTTTTACAGTAGGTGACATTTATACTATAGAAATTTATATAAATTTTCCAAGTCCTAAATCTTTACCAATTAACCATAAATATTAATATACTGGGCTGCAGTCAGATTTACCGTTTTCTGACTGCAGTCCACGGAAGAATTTATTTAAAAATCACTGATCGTCCAATTAACAAAATTCTAGTTGGAGTTTCCCGGAAATTCCCATACCCAGTTTCTGTACAAAAATCATGACTCAACTCCCTACTGATTTTAAAATCCAATTCGATAAACAACTAATACATTTTCAGGATTTTCACAGTTTTAGTTACTGCACTTAATTGGTCCTTTAAAAATATCAAACGACTTCAGAAAATTATGAATCCAGTGCCATTAGATTCGTTATTCAAATCTCTACGTTCTAGACATCAGAAAATCCGTTTTTCGACTACTAATAACCGAGTTACAGCCAGATGAAGTCGGCTGTAACTATTACTCAGCATCCTGTTTCAGCATATTATTATTACAACTTGCATAAACCGTTCCTATTGATCAACCTAAGCGAGCAAAAACCGATTTCCAATCATGGATCACTACTAATAACTTATCCATGCAAACCCTAGTTCTTACTTCTAGTTTTTACAAACAACCCTAGTCGCAAACTCACAAGTTCCGCAAACAATTATTCATGCAAACAATGGATAGTTCAGCCGATTACTTACAACACCTATAATCCGAAAACAAGCTAATCAATTCGTTCAAGCATATATATCCGAAACAAACTAATCAATTCATTTAAGCATATATATCCGAAACAAACTAATCAATTCATTTAAGCATATATATCCGAACATGATCTCGTAATCAAAGATAATCCTAACCTTGAATAACTAGGCAAACAAGCCGAGATTTGGACAAGAACGACCTGGCTGTTCCAACTAGATCGCGACCGAGAGGATGATGATAAAGTGGGCTGTTTTGTTGATTGAATAGAGGTGAACAAGGACTCAACTCGCGACTGAATGGAGGTGAAGATGGCGATGGCTGCTGCTGCTGCGACCGAGAGGAAAGAAAAGAACAAGGAAGGAAGCTGTTTGCGATCACAAGGGGCGAGATCAAGCTGCCGACGGCAGTTTTCTTCTAGGGTTTCGTGTATGTGAATGAAGGCATGCATGAGTTTGTATTTATAGGCGCAAGAGGGGATAAGGGTTACGGTTTGATCCTGAATTCGCGGCCGAGGGACTTGAGTTAAAGTTTAAAACTTTGTTAACTCCTAGAGTCACAATGAATCAAAGCTGGTTCGTGTCGCGGTTCGGTTCAGTTCGTGTACATACCTACTGTAATTATTCTATAACTAAAACAATCACACAACACACATCACGTATTCATTTAACTCGTACACAGCATATACTTTATTCGACAAGTGTCGCGTTTAAGTTATCCGAAAAACCCGGGATATCATAACAAGAAACAGTTATCATCCCTGCGGATGAGATTCATATAGACGACAAGCTCCAATTTACTGAAGAAGCCGTTGAGGTTATGGACTAGAAGGTCTAGCAAACTAGGAGAAGTCGTATCAAATTAGTTAAGGTCCTTTGAAACTCACAGCACGGACTCGAGTATACTTGGGAACGTGAAGATCAACTCAAAGCCAGATACCCTCACCTGTTTGAGAAGACTCCTGCAATGGATGACTGAGCTTGAATTTTGGGACGAAATTCTTTTTAATAGGGGGAGTATGTGACAAACGGCGTAACGTCCGTACAACTAAAACAGTCATTTACAATATACAATTATGTGTTTTCAATGTTTGAACTGCATGATTACATTACATCCATCTAGAAAACTCATACAATACATTTAATGAGGCATAATATTCATTTTATTGGTCGCAACTTGAGACGGTGTAGACAACACACTAAAACAACTAGTACACTAACCAGTTAGACTAGCCATGTCAGCACAATTCCAGTATTCAGCTAAATGATAGATCTAGGACATGGATGTGAGTCCAACATCAACTATATATTAAATCTTCTGTGGGAAAACAAGGATTTATGATAACATATACCAGAAATAATCCATATACTAAAAACTGTCCGAAAGACAACATAACTGACAATTCTGCATCCACTAGTTTATGTAATATTCAGAAATAGTGTTAAACATCATAAACTACCTCAAAGATGTTGAAAGTAATACAAAAACATATCATATCATACAAGATTCACTACTTAACGTTTCAACAAACCAACAACGAAACGAACACCAACACGAACTAGACATCCTAGTATGAACTAGTTAACAAAAAAATTAGTATCATACAACCTTCACTTTTAAAAGGTGGGTCTTCTAACACTCAATTTTGTTTCATGTTACTAGTGTAATAATAATGTACAAGTTAAACCATCTAAAATCTTCACTTTTAAAAGATGAATGAACACATGAACTAGTAACATAATCTAAAGAAAATAAACATATCTTGAAGATGTTATGAAGTTGTAGATGATTATTTTGTGTTATGAATGATATCCATCATATGTATACTTGCTAGAAATATAGATCTAACTAGTATACACATGGATCTTACAAGATCCATGATGAAAGTGTTGAAGAACTTCCTATACATGAAAAATGAACTTATTAAAGTGGTTCAAAATGATATGTGATGTTTATAAGTTCTTAAGATGATGTGTGAACAAAGTTGTTAAAAATGATTTTCTACAAAGTTTGTATATATTAAAAACAAGACATATTTTTAAAGATGGATGAACATGCTAAATATAAATTTAAAATACTACATGTTTTTATAAATCTTCAAGTTCATCATAACATGAAAAATGCATTTTTATGCATATGCTAGGCTTGTAAAGTTGTTGTGGATGATTTGATAAGTTTTGAAAGCTTAAACACATGTTTATAAACATGGGAAATCTCCTAAATCTAGAGGAAACTATGACGAATTTTTTTTAAAATTTAAACACTTAGAAAAATATATTCTTTAACAAGGTTCTTACAAGTAAACTTGTTTAAAAATAGTAGATATAAAAATTTCCATATTTTTGGATAAAAATGCAACCTAAGAAGGTATGGATTTTCTGAAAATATAGATGGATATAAATATATATTTTGGGAAATATATATTTAGTGATCATGAGAATTATGTGCTATGTGTTTATTATTTGTATTAGTTATATATAAATTAGAAACTTGAAATAATAATACAAATAAATACAATAAAATTGGGAGACAACGATTTACAAGTACATATATACATATATATATGCCTTGGACACAATTATTGGACGATTCGAACACTTGGACATTTGATCCGACTATATAAACATTTCTGGTTAAAAATATAATACATCGAAGCTTGGTAAATTATACTTTCAAAACCAAACAAGTGACAAAATATATAGTTTTACAAGTATAAAAAATATATCATATTTTGTCAACCCTAAAAATATATTATTTTCGAAGTCTATAAAATATACATTTCATAAACTTCTTAAAAATATATTATTTTTATTGGAAAGCTAAAGATATATATTTTGTAGAATTAATCTTAAAAATAAAATGATTTTTAAGATATATGAAAATACACGCATTTACCAAGCCTGGGATATATATATATATTTCTGCAAACATATCATAAAATATATTTTAAGAATACAAGATTTTGGGTAATATATGCAAGAATAATAATTCTGGAAAATTAAACCCACATTAAGCATTGAAATACATAAATAAATACAAGAATTTACGTACTCCTATACGTACCAATACATGCCAACACATGCCACCAACAGTTGGCGAAAATACCATTATACGGGTATTATACATGATCATGAGAATGCGAATCTAATTACACAAATACTCATAATACAACTATACCCATACTTGGGAATATACACATGTATAATAATACTTAACAAATAATACGTTGGGTCATGTATACCTTAAACATATGCACATGAATAATTATATATCAAGACATATTTAAAATAGATTATTTTTAACAAACCTATCGTAATTATAAATGATATTTAAAACGATGCATACAAATAATACAAGTTAAAATATATTATTTTAACTAATATATCGAACTTGAAATTATATATAATTATGAAGAACAATATATGGACATACACTTTGACGATGATTATAAATCGCGACTATACATATAAATATATTTTAAATATATGAAACATATTCGACGACGGCATCGTCGAGGCAAACTGGTAGAACCCGATTATGAGAAGTCATGAACACATACATATTACTCGTGCGAGGCACGGAAACAAGAGGGCTAGACTCGTACATACAACACACGAGATACAAGAATATATATATATATATATATATATATTGTGTGTGTGTGTGTGTGTGTGTGTGTGTGTGTATTTAATGAAATATATATTGACATCATACATCGAAAATACAACTCAACATAATTCTGAACGAGTCTTAATAAATATTTAAGACAAAGGACTTGTACATAAGTTGTTACAAAGACCGAATTGTCTAACAAAACCTAGCATGTTTGTAGGTTGCGACACAGACCGAGGAAACCGTATGTGAGATAAGCAAATTTTATAGAACGCAATTCAGTGAGTTCCTGTCCCCCTTTTCATCTTAAACATTTTTCAGTTTTACAACTATCGGGGGGAAATACATGTACAATGCTATGATAAGCTAGGGAATGAGATAACTTAGATCATGTGCGAATAGGGAGGAACTTAAGCACCATTAATCTTGTTAGACCAGGGTACAAAAGGTTAGATCTATCGGGTGTTGGCGAGCCCTACTCTTGGTCATGGACCCACACAGAAGAGTGCATTTGTTGTCCTAGTCGAGGTTATTCGACGTAAAATCGCCTAGGTTTGGATGCTTCCTATGTCGTCACACATATTAATGTCCTTGCAAAACATTAATGATCAACGATTTTATTGACGCTTTGCATACCGGGTTTTGATACAATTACAACTTACATTTTACGAAACTATCTCATGCAACTAAAACACATGAACTCGCCAACTTTTGTTGATTTTTTTAACTTAACATGTATTTTAGCAAACTAATGGAACAAGCGGGGAACTTTTGTCAAGAAAGCAAGTGTCAAGACTCGATGCCACTTTTGAAGGGTTTGCTTGTTATATACCGCCTCCTTGCGGTGATATAACGACCAAAGCCTTACCATTACGAAACTTGCATTTTGTTGTACGAACATTGATAACTTATTTTCAATCGATGGTTTGTAAACGAAATACTTAACTTATGTTGTGTTGTGTTGGAACATCTATGACAACGACATTTGAGCTTGTTTTCATTCATTTAGTTTGTTCACTTATATTGTATGCAATGAGAATCAATCCGATCACACCTAGCGCTTCCGCTTATGAGCGGGTGTGACATAATTAAGATTGGGCATAGTCCATTGCGTGCATGGCTTGCAAGCCCCTGCGTAGGATTTGGATCATACCCCTTTAAGTCTTGAGTTAATACAATCAAATTTTAAAAATGAAAGGTGACAGAAGCCTAGTCGTCGATTCACGAAAGGTCCATGATTGGTCCGTCGGCTGTCCATGGTTACGTCCACGATCAACCTTCAACTAGTAGAATTCAACATTTGGCTCTTAGACTTAATTTTCCATGTTTTTCTTAGTAAAATACTACGTTTTAAAATATCTTTGAAAGCACTAACTTGACTATTAAGGGACATGATTCAAACAATACAATTACTTATTTTCATGATGGAAAATGGTCACACAGAGGAATCATTTATGAGGCTGGTAGTTTGCTACTCTATGCAGATGCATTCTCGTCGTTCAAGTTAGGCGTTGCAACTCCTCATGTGGAATCATTAATCACGACCCTGGTGAGAGTGATTCTAGCTTCAACATATCCAAAACACCATGTTTAATAATATTTAAAGTGATTGGATGACGTAAATATTAGTAGATTCTTGAATTCACATTTGTAGCATTATATAGTTTCAAGAAACACTTTGTGAAGTTAAAAATTTTCAATCATTTTCTCGTCAATTAAAATACACATGAAATAAGAACAACACATTCAAGAGAATAAATTTGAAATACAAAATCTTGGTGAATTCGAAGCCACATCAAGTTGTGCAAATAATATCAAGTTATAGCACTTGAATCATTTATTACTAAACAATTTCAAATTGAAATAAGATTCCTTATAAACTTCATGTGAACTTAAGAATGTGGATTATAAAAGTTTAGGCCTCCTGTGAACTTAAGAGTGACTACTTTAAACGTTTAGTTCTCAAAACCACTAGTCTCTCAGAGAAAAGGACTACTTTCTAATATTTAAATAACTAAGCATTAGGTATAGTTGTATTTATTTATATATTTATTTATTTATTTATTTATGAGAAGCACTATTGTTAACATCTCATTATCTTAATTTTACCCTAAAAAAACAAAGAAGGATACTAAGATATATAGTGTGGTAACTCATTGGTACAATACTTGATCTAATTTGGCTAAAGTATCTCGTTCGTTGGCTTTTGTAATTTAGCCCCCTTCTCCATGTATTGGTACTTCGTAAAAATATTATCTGAAACTTATATGATTTAAGATTCTTGTTAACTTATTATTTAAAGTTAATTATACAAATGGATCCTATGGTTTATTGCTAGTTTCGTCTTTGAGTACTAACTTTTTTTAACAGGTTCAGGTTTCATAATTTCAATTTCTTAACAACTTGGGTGCTAACACCAAACTTAGTTGATTTTTATGTTAAATTTTAGTAAAATGACTAAAATACCCTTTCATTTTAAAAGGACCATTTATGTCATCACTCTATTTTTAATTCAAAGTACCATTTGTTCATTACTCTATTTTTCATTTTTATATAAAGTATTGGTCTCAGACAAACAATGCTTCTTTTAACTTAATATGGTAAGGGATTTCAACAATTGTGAAAATAATGTGCAGAAACGTTCAAAAAACACAACTTACGGAATTTTCAAGTATATATCACTTTGAAACAAAAATGGTTTACAAGGTGATTGTGTGGTTATTGACTATTACAAATGAATACTCTAATAATTCTATGGTGAAGAGCAATGGAGTTTTTGTTGTATGTATTAAATGCTTGGCTTAACTCATTATCCTTCGATGGTTACTTCTCTATTTATAAAGAGTCTTTATCATGAATAAACATTTGTTTATTCATTCACTTGCCCTGCATAAAGTAGCTTTTTAACATTTTATTGAATCTATTAAGGTTAACTTGCTTCATTACAAATGTGGCAGAGCTTATCTTTTAGACGAGTTGGCTTATTAAAATTCTGATAGTCAACCCATCAGAAAAATCTGTTGAACAGATCATCAGAAAATCTGAGGATAAGAGTTTACTAGATTCTGATGCCATTCATCAGAAATATCATTAGATCTATCATAATGGTCTTTTTGATCGTCTTTTTATACTTGTGATTAATTTATGATGAATGTTGAAGATGTATTCTCTTTTCTTCTTTTGTCCCGTTTATCTTATGTATTCTTTCTATTTGATCTTCTTGACTTTATCTTTAATACATGATCAGATTGATCATATTTTTCTTCAGTACTTACATAAAGTTTTCTAACGAATCCTCCTAAGTATTGTAAGAAAAATAACAACTCATAACAAAATGAAAAGAAATTTCCAAACAACTAAAATCCAAATTGCAATCACAAATTTGTTCAAAACAAAGAAATAATAAAGATAAATTGTTTATTTCAAGCACTCTTCAAATTGACGATGTAGAGATTTTCCTTTCTCAGTTGTTTCTTGTGATAAATGATCTTGCGGTAGACTTTGAACATCTCTTTCTTTCCTCCGCATTTCTTTGTCACATCCCTTTGCCTTGAGTTGTTCTTGTTTCTTGTTCATGCATTCTTTAATATAATTTAGAGTTTGATTGGAGTATTTGCATATGTCAACAACTCTGAAGAGAGCCTTGTACTCATTGATATCCTTGAAAACAATAGACAATTCAGGTTTTTCAAAGATGACACATGTTCTGGCTTCTACTTCAAGTTCGTCTGGGATGGATGTGTTTTGGGGAGGTAGATGCACTTTCTTGCTGACCACGTAATCAAAGTTGATACAAAGGTCAAAATCTGATATAGCTGCTCTTTTGAACAATTTTACTCCAGTTTCTAATAGGCTATGAAGGGCTCTCTGGTGAACTTTGTATTTCCCTTTTATTCATCATAAATCCTTTTCAGCTTGGTTATGTCCAAAGGTTGAAGTTCAACAGCTAAATCACCATCAAGAATCGCCACTTCTCTACCGTCTTTTCTAAGCAGGGTGTACTTATTATGCTCATGAACTCCGACCACACTATCGGGTGTGGTTAGAGTATCTTCTTTCAGTACTCTTACCACTGGATTTTTAAGGTCTTTGTTGTAGCTGGCTTCTCCTCTTTTGAGTCTCTCTTCTCTCCATATTCTACTCATGGGGCTGAGAGGTTGGTCCAGCTTATCTTCATTAGTCTATTAAAACTCTCGGAGATGATATTCTAGGAACATCATAACATCTTGATCAATTTCTTGTACCAGAATATCTTTCCCTTCTGGGTCCTTTTTCTTTACAATTCTTGGCCTCTTTGAATAAGTTACTAAATCATACGTGAAGAAGCACCGGTTGAACCTAGTGATATCCAGGAATATATAAGTCACAACCAAGGTGTTTCTGCATAAAAGGTTACCCTCTTACTTCACTTTTCGGGGTGTATGCTCGCTCCAGCTAATCTTCAAAACTAGTAACGCCGTTAGCCTCGCCATGGGAAAAGGGTGGTTTTCTCCGTGACCACACTCCGGCGTGTGAATAAGTATCTAGGATGGTAAGCAAGTGATTGCAAGTATAAGCGAGAGCTTGTGTGTGTTGTGTGAAGTACTGCAAGTGTGTAAGCGTGTTTTTACCTGGAGATCTGATACTTATTTATAGCTGAAAAAGGTATGTTCAGGAGAAGTGCTGGTGGGCCTTGGAGAAGGTGGAACAGTCACTTGCAGAGACGTGGTTGGTATATGGTCTGACGCTTGCCTCACTGGTCATGGGCACTGTCACACGCAACCTGCCAAGCGACCTTTGGTCACAGTTCTGCCATTTCGTACCCTAAGGTATGGTCAACATCTCTTAGTGCTTACCCCTTCTGCAAGGCTGTCAAGGTTTTTCCCGCCAGCCCAGGGTGTCAGGGGTATATCCTTTTGTCCCAAGACTATGAGGCGCCTCTCATGTGTGTCTTGTCCTTGCAAGGCTTTGGGATTCGCAGCTCAAAGGAATGTTGTTGTGCGTAGGGTCTAGTAACCTGCGCGCGTGAGTCTAACTTGCCGTTGTGGCGAGTACACAAGGCTCGTTGTGTGAATTAATTGTATTGGTCTAATTCACCATTGCGCTGAGGGCGCAAGGCTCATTGTGTGACCTATAAATGCTAGTCTGATTCACCGTTGCTCAGAGTGCGCAAGGTTCATTGTGTGACCTATTGGAGCTGGTCTAATTCATCGTTACGCTGAGTGTGCAAGGTTCATTGTGTGACCTATTGGAGCTGGTCTAATTCACCGTTGCGCTGAGTGCGCAATGTTCATTGTGTGACCTATTGGAGCTGGTCTAATTCACCGTTGCACTGAGTGCACAAGGTTCATTGTGTGACCTATTGGAGCTGGTCTAATTCACCGTTGTGCTAAGTGCGCAAGGTTCATTGTGTGACCTATTGGTTCCAAGGAAAACGCAACATTGCATATTGCACGCAAGGTTATCCTTGTAGAAATTTGGTCAAGGGTATGGACATTTGGGACCATACCTCCTCATGTCCCCCCAATCTAGTGCTGCTCCTACGTGCATGTTGTAAGGTGGGAGAAGTGCTGGACTAGAAGGGTTGTTGCTTGCGCCGTTAATGTTTTGGCGAAAATTTTGTTAATTGTTGAGAGGAAACGTTTGGGTGAAGTAAACGTTTTGTCATCAGCTCTTGGAATTTGAAAATCTGATCTTCTGACGTTGCAAGTGAATTGGTGAGAAAAAGAAGGAGATGAAAAGACGTCTGATAATTGTAGCTTGCACTCAGCCGCTTCGTCTGCCATCCATTTAATGGATTAGCAGAAAGCATGGTGGCCACGCGCGCACGTTAACAGTCACTCCGCACTTGCTCGCCACGCGTCCGTCTGTGATCAGGTGCTACTACCACGTGTGAGACACGTTCTCCAAGCACATTAAATGTGAGCGCTATAAATAGGGGTGCTCCGGTAGGGTTTTCTTCATTAGTTCATCTTTCCTTCAAACTTTTTCTCTAAGTTTGCTTATTTCTTTGAGTTCTTCAAAAAAAATTTCAAAAAATTTTCTTTTCTTTCTTTGTCTCCGATGGCATCCAGAGAGCCTGAGGCTGCCACTGGTGCCGTTGCTCCGCCTCCTTTGCTAGCTTGTAAGCTGAGCCGGCAGGCGTTTAATGAGATTGTGTCTAGCCTTCGGTTTCCTCCCACTTGGGATGTCCGATTGCCGGCGGAGGGTGACACAGCCGCTAATGCTCCGGCGGGTTACATCACCCTGTTCTCTAATTTTTTTGGTGAGGGGAACTTCCGATTGCCCGCCACCAAGTTTTTCTTGGAAGTGCTTCAGCATTATGGGTTCCACCTTTCCCAGTTCAATCCGATTGGAATGGTGAGAATCAGGCACTTTGAGTTTCTTTGCCGGTCGTCTGGGTCTGTTCCCACCGTCGACCGTTTCGTATTTTTAATCAACTCTATTGTTCAATGGGGTTTTATTCATTCAGCACCGTGCGCAGGCATGGAAAATTTTGCTCTCTCCCCCAATTCCTTCCATGATTGGAAGGCAAAGTTCTTTTTTGTGAAGGTCGGTGTTATACCGATACCTTTGGCGTTCCCGGGGTCAGAAGAGATTCCGGTGGAAACCCTACAAATACAAGTGTTGGACGCCTGGTATTACGATTTGAAGGAGATCCCGGCAATTCAGTTGTTGGAGAGGGTAGTGGTGGCGGCGGGGATGAGCCTGGTGTGGGGACCTGACCGCCGGTCTCGACTAGTGTATGTTGAGGGCAACCGCAGTAAGCATTCTTACTTCCTTGTGCTTTATTGGTTTTAAATTATGTATTAGTTCATCATGCGTGTATTTTGTTTGTAGGAGCCCCTTTGTTTTTGGCCGCCTTCCAGAGGAAGGAAGGGCGGATGGAAAAGGTTCCCTTGAAATCGGACGAGCCTACCTGGTACGCGCAGGTCTTACACAATTTTTCCCTGATCAAGGATGCGGACCTAGAGGCCCCTTCGCCACCAACTGGTGAGTCTTTGTTGTTTACTCGTGCACCTTTGCAGGTGACTTACGTGTTGTCCTTGATTAAATGCAGTCGCTTTGGGAGATTTGGGCATTGGCCCAGATCACAAGAAAAAGAGAGACGCAGGGTCGAGCGCGGTGGTGGAGAGGGAGGCACCTCAACTTGGGGCAGGCCCTCCCAAAGGTAAACACGTTGTCACTGACAAGTGGAAAACTTATGTGGTCATCTCTGACTCATGGAAGGGTCTTGAACCTGTAGGTGCAAAGAGGGCTGCACCGAAGCAGGCGGTTATCCATACCACCATACCTGCTAGCCCGGAGGATGCTGGGGAGGTCCCAGAAGTGCCACTGAAGCGAAAGAGGCGCCCAAAGGAGAACCTCTCCACGCAACCTCCTAAAAAGGTTGCACGGAGACATTTTGGGAAGCGGGCGGAATTGGGATCATTAACTTCTATAATATCCCTTTGTAAGCCTTCGTACCCTTTGATATTCCCTTCAGGTTTTCATGTTGTACATAACTAACTCTTGTTGTTATACAGTGGGGAATGAGCCGGTTTTTGTTGATTCCGGCATATGCGCTGTGGAAGCTGAATCCCCGATGACCCAAGCTGATGGTCAAGGAAGAAGTTCTGCTGTTGGGGCAGAAGACCGGTCGGCGTGAGGGAGGGGCCTCACGTGGAGGTGGAAGGTGCATGTATGGGTACTAATATGGGTTCCCTGGTTTTGGAAATTCCGGGTGTTCCATTTACGCAACCACAGCAAGATATTGAAGAACATGTGGTTGTTGTTAAGGAATCACGGGTGGATCTTGGGGAACCCTCCATGGAAGTGGAAGAATCGGGGTTCGTTGTGCAAGAACCCGTTATGGTGGGGGCAGAACGCGCGCATCTGGGTGGCAAGGTTAATGCTGGTGAGGCGGGGCCATCGGGAGCGGCATTCGCTGAAGAGGTTCAGACTGGTGCTCCATAAGGACATGTGGAGGAACCGTTACCCGGGGGCGGCGCGAGATCTGCCGCCCTTGGTTTGTCTCCCATCCGCCTGGATGAGACTCCGGGGGATTATTCTTACAGGTCATTATCCTCTGCGCAAGTTGAAGAGATCCATACTCTTGTGTGGAAGTTGGAGAAAGGGGATGACTTTTCTCACTGGACGGCGTGCCGTGAGTTTTTTAAGGGAGCTTTCCCCCGGTGGAGGTACGTTTACTTTCTGATTGTGAAAAGAAGAAACGTATCATACGTACCTCCAGGCAGCTACCAGGTCCGCCTCTGTGACCTATAAGATTGTTCGTGAATGGCGGGGCCTGGTGAAGCAAAAGAAAGATCTTGAGGCTGCTCAAGAGACCCTTGGTAAAGAGCGAGCCCAAGTGGCTACGCGTGAAGCTGCGGTGTTGGCAAGGGAGACTGCCTTCACCAATAATCAGTGAATTGAAGGGTGGTCTGCACAGGGATGGAAGAATCGGGCCAAAGCCTCGAATGGCAAACTTGCTGAGGAGCGCAAGTTGTGGAAGGAGGCTTGTGAGAGGGATAACAGGGAGAAGAAGTCCCTAAGGGATGAACTTGCCCAGTTGCACGCTGATGTGCTGCGCGAGAGGAAGGAGAAGGAGGCGGCGGCTACCTCGGCTAAACAAGCCAGTATGCAACGGACGAGCAGAGCAAGCAGAAAGAGGTACCCCTTTTCTTTGTTTCATTCTTTGTTAGTATGTCTAAGTTATGATGCTAACCTTGTTGAAATCAAGCAGGTCGAAGCTTGCGCAGCTTTAGCGAGTGCTAAGAAAGATATCCAAGCAGCCTCAGTGAAGAATGTTGACCTCCTACGTAGGCTGCAGTTGGCGGAGGCGAAGGTGGAGGCGGGAGAGAAAAAATTGGAGGATTCTGAAAGCTCCCGCGCCATCTTCGAATCGTTGGTGGAATCACTCACCAACAACATACTGTGGCTTCAACAGCATGGGATTGGCCATGTAAGTGTTTTCACTTGTGTTTTCTGACCTTTATGAAATGGCTCTAATCTTTCCTTTGAATTTGTAGATTGTCAATTCCATTGTGAACTCCGCGGAGTTGGATGGTGCAGTGGCTAAGCTGGTGGTTGTTGCGCGCCATGATGGGCATGCGCAAGGCTATGCTGAGTGTGCGCAACAAGTCACTCATGCCTTGGACATTCCATGGGATTCTAGCCATGCCTCCACTCATGGAGTTAACACTGGAGCCATCTTTGAGAAGGCGCAACAAGGGTATAATCGTCTTGATATCCCGAACTTGGAGTTGGTAAGCCAGACGCTTACCCATGATGACTTCATCGACCGCTTGAAAGATATCTTTCCAGAAGACGCTGAGGTCGCTGCTGAAGAAGAAGAATAGTGTAGGATCCTTAATGTAGTACTCTTGTAGGATCATTGTTTGCGCCGTGCATGACGCAGTTTTGTACATATTTTTCTATCTTTCAATGAAATGTTTCTTCTTTGTTACAATAATTGTGTGAAATGAACTACTTTGTGTAAGTATAGCGAATGAAACTGGTAGTGAACTCGAGCGTGGATATCAGCTCCTATGCGTGCTACCTAGGTAGTGACTTATGTTTTACGAGTCATTGTGCACCAAGGTATTTTTGCGTATACTCAAAGTGGTTCTGCGCATTTGTAACAAAACATTAAGATAAATATGAAGTAACTCTTATCTTTATTGCATAATTGGGCGCAAGGACCACATTTTAGAATAGACAAGAGACTATGAACTTGGAGGTTTACATGTAGCACTGTCTTAGTTGCTGCTCATTCCATGTCCTAGGGATACTTGTTCCGTCTCAGCGCTTAAGTGTGTATGCGCCTTTTCCCAGGACTTCATGAATAAAATAAGAACCTTCCCATTTGGGTGCCAGTTTTCCAGGACGTTCGGCGTTGGATGCCTCATTGTCGCGTAGAACAAAGTCACCGCGTAGAAAGGTGCATATGCAGACTCGCGCGTTGTAATATTTCTCTAGTTTGTACTTGTATTTTGCTTCATTGACGGCAGCGTTTTCACGCCTTTCTTCTAGCAAGTCCAAGTCTAGTCTGCGCTCCTCCTCATTGTTTTGTTTTTGCGCAGCTAACATGCACGGTGATGGGAGGCCTATTTCTGCGGGAATCACAGCCTCCGTCCTATAAAAAGGAGTTTCGCCCGTGCTGGTTTTAGGTATGGTTCGATGAGCCCATAAGATGCTTGGTAACTCATCTACCCAACCTCTGCGTTGTTCCCAACCTTATCTTGATTCCCTCGACTATAGTTTTGTTAATCCTTTTCACTTGGCCGTTCCCTTGGGGATGCGCGACCGAAGTGAAAACGTGTTCGATATGCATCTCTTTCACCATTGCAGCACTTCTTCGGCTGCGAAATTGGGGCCGTTATCGCTGACTATGCGTATGGGAAACCCGAAACGACATATGATGTGTTCCCAATTGAACTTTCGTACTACAGTTGCTGTGGTGGATGCTAGAGGTTTGGCTTCTTCGCATTTGGTGAAATAATCGACTGCAACGATTATGAATTTCACCGCTCCTAGGGCGTCTGGGAATGGTCCCACCATATCGATTGCCCATTGTTGAAAGGGCACCCTGTTGTCACCGGAATCAAGGGATTTCTTTGGGCGAAGTGTCTTTGGAGAATGGCGCTGGCATGATGCGCATTTACGTAATGTTTCAACCGCATCAAGGTGCATGCCAGGCCAATAGTATCCGATGTTCATGATCTTTGTTATGACCATGTGTGGGCCGGCGTGAATTACGCATAACCCTTCGTGTATTTCACGGATCAAGTACTTGGCATCTTGCGCGTCAACGCAACGGAGGAGCGGCCCAAGGTATGACCTTCGGTATAAGATACCGTCAGCCATTTCATAGTTGAGTGCCTTGTTCTGGACCTTCCTTGCTTCAGCTTTGTTTTCGGGGAGGCTCCCGTGTTGCAAGAACATGATGATGGGAGACATCCAGGATGGATTTCCCACTTCTATGATGTTGACATGTCGCAAAGGAACCGAAGGGTTTTTTAGTACCTCAATGCGCACCTCACGCGCAAGGTGCTTGAAGCTTGTAGCGGCTAGCTTACTGAGAGCGTCAGCATGTTTGTTCTCGTTTCGGTTAACATGGGTTATTTTGAAATGTTGGAATTTGGTTATTAAGGCTTGCGCCTGTTCTAGGTACAAGGCCATTACCTCGCCCTTTGCATCGTACAGGTCATTGACCTGTCCGACGACTAGGAGTGAGTCGACATGGGCTTCCAAATTCTGCGCACCCATCTTGATTGCTAACCGAAGACCTGCCAGGAACGCTTCGTACTCAGCTTCATTATTTGTGCTATTAAAATCCAACCTGATGGCATAGGTGAATTCTTGATCATCAGGGCTTATTAGGCGAAGACCTGCCCTGCGCCATCGTCGTTGGACGCGCCATCAGTGTGAAGTATCCATGCGCGGTTATCCGTAACCGGCGCTGGATTCTGTACCTCTTCACACTCCTGCGCTTTATTCTGCGGGACTTCTGCGATAAAATCGGCTAATATCTGGCCCTTTATTGCCGGTCGTGGTTTATACACAACATTGTATCCTCCAAGCTGGATCGCCCACTTTGCTAGGTGACCAGATATATCAGGCTTCGACAAAATTGGCCTAGATGGTAGTTCGAGAGAACTGTTATTTCGTGGCCTGAAAAATATAGGCGCAACTGCTGGGATGCGTGGACTAAAGCTAGAGCTAGTATTTCCATCTTGGGATATCAAGTCTCTAGGTCGGTAAGCATTTTGCTGACGTAGTAGATTAGAGTTTGAACTCCTTCGCGTTCTACTAGCAGAACTACTCCCAAAGCGACATCTGATGCGAAAAGGTAGAGTATCAGTGGTTCCTTCTTCTGTGGCGTGGTGAGCGTTGGTAGCTGAATCAAGCATTCCTTCATTTGGGGGAAGTCCTTCTCCGCATCCAGAGTCCACTGAAACTTGTTCTTCTTCACACAATTCCGCAAAGTGCTGATGAATGGGAAGAATTTAATCATGTGGTTAGCTAAGAACCTGTTCAGCGCAGCCAGCTGCCCCGCCAACTGTTGCATCTCTTTGATAGTTGAGGGTGATGGCATACGCTGAATTACTTCCACTTTGTCAGGATTGACTTTAAAGCGCGATAGATCCCAAAAATTTACCTTCCGCCATTCCAAAAGAGCACTTGCTGGGGTTCAGCTTCAGGTTCGCCTTGCGCAAGGAGGCAAATGTGTTTTTGATGTTTGCCAACATTTTCTCCTCATCCGAGCTCATGATGACTAGGTCATCAATGTATACTTCCACGGTTTCAATAATGTCATCCCCAAAGACATGGTCCATTAAGCGTTGATAGGTGGCTCCTGAGTTGCGTAGTCTGAAGGGCAATTTTGTGTAGCAATAAATGCCCTTGTCTGTTCGGAAAGCGGTCTTGTCTTCGTCCTCTTTCTTCAGTTGGATCCGGTGGTAGCCTTTGTAGCAATCGAGGAAACATTTCCACCTGAATGAAGCCAGAGAGTCCACCTTTTTGTCGATTTTCGGTAAGGCGAGGCAGTCCTTGGGACATGCCTTGTTTAGATCTTTGAAACCGACACAAATGCGCCAACTGTCGTTGGACTTTTGGACCATGACTGGGTTGGCTACCCATGTCAGATAATGCAATTCTCGGATGATTCCTGCTTGAAGAACCTCCGTGACTTGCTCGTTCCGAGCGTGGGTCTTTTCGGGCCCAACGTTGCGCTTCTTCTGAATGATAGGCTGAACTGAAGGGAAAGTGTGCAGTGCATGCTCTGCTATTTCCCTTGGCACCCCTGTCATATCCGCTGGTGACCATGAGAAAATGTCAGAGTTTAGGACAACAGCTGTTTCAACCGCGCCTTGACTGCGAGGGTCATGGCGGGTCCTAAGAGCACGGTTTGTTCCGGTTACTTGTTAAGTACCTATTTTTCTGGCTCGCCGTCGGAAGATGGCTTGGGCTGCTTTATTGGTGGTTCCTCATCCACAGACATGATTTCCTTCCTTAAATACATGATAGCAACTCCGGTTTCTGTGGGAAAACCGCAAGCGGCATGAGGGATGGAAATAATCATGCTTAAATCTTGATGGGCGACGTCCTAATAGTACGTCATGGCACGAGGTTGCGGACATGACCATAAAATTGACCTGGATGGTGCGAGCGTGGCACCCGTCAGAGAGAGTGATCGAGAAAGAAATCTGTCCCAAAGGGAAAACAACCTCATTGCAGAAACCAGTGAGTGGGAAGTCTTTGAGACTTTCATCATCCCGCCACCAGATATTCATTAAATCAGAGGAGTCTCTGACATAACGCCTTTGCTGACTGAAATGCGCCAGGAACTTGTCCTTTAAGTCGTTCCAAGACGTGAGTTTGCCAGCTGGCAGGTTATCAAACCACAGGCGTGCAGCACCTGTGAGGGTTTGGACAAACAGGTGACACCACATCGGTAGTGTCCATCCCCCAATCAAGTCCTGCACTAGTAAAGAAACGCAGGTGGTCATCCGGGTCGGTCAACCCGTTGTATTTTCCGACATTGGAGGGCAACTTTGCACGCTCCAATGGTGCGAGGGCTATCTCCTTGATGAACTTGGAGTGCTCAGTTGCGTCTGTCAGTCGGTAAATCAAGTTGTAATCATGCTCGGCCTCTGGGTTGTAACCACTTTGTGGAGCGTATCTGTATACAGCATGATTCTTGGGTATCGGTGAAAAACGATGGCGCTATCACCTTCACCGTAAGTTTTGTCTTCCTCACGCTGGGTGTACCGCTCCCCTAGAGAGCGCAAGCCCAACCGTGAGTGGACAGATGCTCGTCTGAGAGAGCGAGACTCTTGTTTAGGCGGAGGTTGTGTGTACTCCGTCTCCTGTGGATGGAGACTATATGGTGCGCTCGACCCTGCTGGTGAGTCAAAACTCAAAATCCTTGGTGCAGGCGAATCGTGCACCTGAACGGCGGGCTGTACTGGGACAGCAGGGGTGTCTGTCTGCGCACAGAGTTGCGCATAGATGGCATTTAGGGCTGTCTAAGACTTTATGAACCATGACATCGGTGTCTCACCCGGGGGTAAGACCGACGTGATCGGAACAAAGGGAGTCTCTAGCTGAGCTCCAGGGGTGACTGGAATGTTTATTCGGCTAGAGCCGTGTTGAGCTCCGGTATCCTCGGAAGAGTCTTCCATCACTTGCCCGTCGATACAAGAGGCTTGAACTGGGTTCTTGCCTTCGCCTCGAGGCCTCGTGGGGTGCTTGATGGAAAATCAGCCATAAGGAGATGAGGCTTGGAAATGTGAAAATGAGAGGGAAAAACTGGGAAGAGTGAGAAAATAGTGGATGGCGCTAATGAAGAAGCACTGGTTGAACCTAGTGATATCCGAGGATATATAAGTCACAACCAAGGTGTTTCTGCATAAAAGGTTACCATCTCACTTCACTTTTCAGGGTGTAAGCTCGCTCCAGCTGATCTGCAAAACTAGCAACGCCGTTAGCCTCGCCACGGGAAAAGGGTGGTTTTCTCCGTGACCACACTCCGACGTGAGAATAATTATCTGGGATGGTAAGCAAGTGATTGCAAGTATAAGCGAGAGCTTGTGTGTGTTGTGTGAAGTACTGCAAGTGTGTAAACGTGTTTTTTACCTAGAGATCCGATACTTATTTATAGTCGAAAAAGGTATGTTCAGGAGAAGTGCTAGTGGGCCTTGGACTCGGCCCATACAGCCAGAGACATCCTTTTTGTCCCTCTGTGTCAGATATTAAATGCTCCCTGCAGGAGAATTAATGTCCACTGTCAGGAGGTATGCTTTGTCAGATGTTTAGTGGTGCCACGTGTAAAGGCAGCCATTTCTGGTATAAGGCCTGTTGCCAGCCGAAAATGGAGAAGGTGGAACAGTCACTAGCAGAGACGTGGTTGGTGTATGGTCTGACGCCTGCCTCACTGGTCATGGGCACTGTCACACGCAACCTACCAAGCGACCTTTGGTCACAGTTCTGCCATTTCATACCCTAAGGTATGGACAACATTTCTTAGTGCTTACCCCTTCTGTGAGGGTTTCAAGGTTTTTCCTGCCAGCATAGGGTGTTAGGGGTATATCCTTTTGTCCCAAGACTATGAGGTGCCTCTCATGTGTGTGTTGTCCTTGCAACGCTTTGGGATTTGCAGCTCAGAGGAATGTTGTTGTGCGCAGGGTCTAGTAACCTGCGCGCGTGAGTCTAACTTGCCGTTGTGGCGAGCACACAAGGCTCATTGTGTGACTTAATTGTATTGGTCTAATTCACCATTGCGCTAAGTGCGCAAGGCTCATTGTGTGACCTATAAATGCTGGTCTAATTCATCGTTGCGCTGAGTGCGCAAGGTTCAATGTGTGACCTATTGGAACTAGTTAAATTCACCGTTGCGCTGAGTACGCAAGGTTCATTATGTGACCTATTGGAGCTGGTCTAATTCACCGTTGCACTGAGTGCGCAAGGTTCATTGTGTGACCTATTGGAGCTGGTCTAGTTCACCGTTGTGCTGATTGCGCAAGGTAGGTTCATTGTGTGACCTATTGGTTCCAAGGAAAACGCACCATTGCACATTGGTTATCCCTGTAGAAATTTGGTCAAGGGTATGGTCATTTGGGACCACACCTCCTCAATACCACTTCCTCTTCTCTGACAGGTTCAAGGATTTGCTGAATGATGTTTATCCTAATGAGGTTCTTTTTGGTTGTTCCTATTGTTTTCCTCTATCTGTTAGAGAAGCACTGCTTATGTTGGAAATGACAAGAGGGATGGCTTCAAGTCTCTTTATCATTTCTAATCTTAACAATTGTGGTGGGGGCCCCATTGGTGTAGGCCCTGATTGACTGAGTGGTGTAGATGGTTTTGGTTGTGCTTGCTTGATGATTTCTGGTACTTTCTGTTGTGAGGCTTCTTTGGGAATAGGAGTTCTTAGCTCATGGATGTCAATGTTTGCTAGTCTGGCAACATTGAACTGTAACTTCTTCACAAGTGATTGTACATCACTCATGAGTTGAGCATTCTTCCTTTCTTCTTCATACACCTTTTTAAATTCTTCATGTTTTGTTCTTTCTGTGCAGCCCATACTTTTACCAGTTTTCAAGAGCATTTGTTAGACTGCTATTGCTGGCTCTTAAACTATAGATTTCCTCCTAAATTTTACCAGAACTTGTGGAATCTTTTGCTTTCACATCTTCCTTCATCTTTGCTTTGATATCTTCTATTTCTTCAAAGATCCTTTTGAAGTCTGCTGCTTTCTGGTGCCCTTACTGGTTGTTGCATGGTCTTCAGAGTTTCAGTGTTCTTCTCTGTTTGGCTTTTGATGGTTTCCACTGATTGTGATAAAACTTTCATGTCTGATTTCTGACTCCTTATTTCTTCTAGCAGCAGCTTCCTTAGTTGTTGTATTTGCACAGGCTTTGATGACAGTGTCTAGTACACTGTTAAGCTGTTCTTTTGAGATGAGTGGTGGTTCATTGGGTAAGGGTGGAACAACGGATGTTCCTGCTACCAGACCACCAGAAGACACACTTGCTGCTGTTGTTAAAGGGTTAAATTTGTCAAAAGACAAATCTTGTACACCTTCATTAGATTTGTGAAACTTATTCATATATGGAATTTCCTCACATCCTTGAATCATTCTAGAGAATGATCCTCTGTGGTTGTTGAGAAAAGCATATTTTCCTTCCCAGGGTTTCCTTGATTAGAAAACTGATCTCCACCTATTGCTATCTCTAACTCCTCCTCATCAATTGCTTTGGAGTCAAGATTCAAAGAACTGGATATTTTCTCATTTATTGCAACATTTTGTCTGGATACAAACTTATAACTTCCTTTAACAGATTCTTCAGAATCAGAATCTATTGAATTCTTTGCATAAAGTAATGAGGGATTAACCTAAGCACCTGGTTTTGCTACGTGTGATTCTGCTTCATGATGAATTCTTGTTTCTTGATCCTGCTCCGCTTGGTCATTAACTTCCATTTGTTCTAGTGAGATTCTGATGTTCTGGTGTTAAATCTCCTCTATTTCCTAATTTCTAGTATCACTGACCCTTAATCTTCATCATCTGGTGAGGAGCTGCTGTTAAACACTTCAACATATGCCTCCCTCCTATTCAAAATTTCTTCATGCAATATCTGGTATGGTGAGTCCTCTACTATTAGACATAGCATACTTTCTTGTAGAATAGGTACGTCTCTATTGGATTTCCAGCCTTGTGTAGCACACTAGGGCTTCATAACAGGTGACTTCCACATGTTGTCTAATGCAGGAAGATCCACATTCTTTCTTCTAATGTTTCAGCAATGATGATTGCCCAGAACCTAGGGTAAGGTAGATGGGAATTGATTCTTACAGATTTGGTAAGAACAGATCTTTTTATCAGATGAAAATTTGTGTTACATAATCAATGTTGAACCCAGTGATGAGTCCATACATGATACTGAGAATATTCTGGTTTATTTGATCTGTACCCCCTATTTTTGAGGTAAGACACTTGGTTATGGTTTTCATCATGACTTGCCAGAAGGCAAGTAGCTCGTTTCTCTTGAACTCTCTGATCTTTGTGATTCTCTTCTTGTATCCCAATTCTATGAACTGCTCCATCAGATCCTCCTTCTTTGGTGCTTCAACATAGTTGTCGTTGATTGGGAGTTCCAGTCATTCTCTGATTTTTCTTAGGGTAATGGAAACTGAGATGCTTCCCCAAAGATGGGCTGTGATTTCGTATGTACTAGTTTCTTCAAGTGTATGAACAAGCTGTTGTAGAAAGCTCTCTAGCACTTCTTTGGTTTTTGTCATAGCTTGAGCAATCTGACACTTGAGCAAAAGTTCGACTAAAATTTGACATTTTTCATTGTATTCTGCGTGGTTTTTGTTCATCAGGAGGTTTTTTTTATTTTAATGGTAGATATTCATCATCTCTGATGAATGGAACTACATGTTCAATAGCTGGGATGTTGAGGTTGACGAGGTTGAGTGCGGCCATGGTGTGAATTTTGCTTTTCAAAAATTGAAAGGGTTTTAAGGCTTTTGTGAGTTGTGAGTTTGCAGGTGAAAATCTCGTCCTTTTGAATTTGGTAGTTATAGAGTTTTGGGAGACGAAGAACATGGGTTGGATCATGGGTTTGTTAGTATTTAAGATGGTTAATGACAAGTTTAACATTGTTTTAGCTTTATCCAAACCGTTTTTGAACTTTTGATATATCTTCAAATCCTTTTGATATACCTAAAAAATTTTGAAGGTATAATTTTGATTGGTGAATACTAACTATCACGTTGTACTTTTTATCTTTTGTGGGACTCTTTTCAGAAGAAAGTCCAGTAATATTATTTTATAAAACCTGAAATTCTTCCTCTTTTTTGAAAGGCAAAATTCCTTCTATTAATGTCATTAGAAAATATATCCAATTTTCTGATATTCTGATGAATAAACTTTTGGTCATATTTTCCATTAGAAAGTCATCAGAATCAAGAATTCCCCTGGATAGAGTGGTTTTTTTTTAAATGAGAGGGAATGAGTTAAGCATTAGAAAAGATACTTACAATTCGTTGTTTTGTAGAGGTCCTTACTTTTCTTTAAGATGTTCTTAATTTGTTTTTAGAAAAGAAGGTTTTAACTCCTTTAACAAAAAAAAAAAACTTCTATATCATATATACATACATGTTCAAAGAGGGTGTAGAATAGCATTTGTAGCATTTCATGATTGGTTACGATGAGAGACTCATGGCATCCACTAACTTAATTTTATTTATCATTTACTATGCATTTTTTCTTCTATATATTCATTAATAATCTAAAGCAACAAATATGAAAAGATGTGGCTATTCTCTTTTATCAATTTTACCAACAAATTGGTTGCATGTTCGAATCCCTCTCCACTCTCACTTTTCTATTTTTTCCTTTGAGCAAAACTTTTAACTATTTTAATATTATCTTTTCAATTTCTTTTTTTTAAACGGCAAATTTGGATCACTGCGGATTATTGGAGTATAATCGTGCTACCATCGGAACCACTCGATCATATCAATCTACACTAGACAATAATGCATATTCACTAATTCAGAATAAAACCATAACATATGGGAAAACCCCATTGTAAGAATCGAACCCAAGACCTTATGGTCCATGAGTCTTATCCTACCCACAAGATGCCACTAGGCTGTAATGCCATTTAACTCTAGAATTTTGTTATTAACTTTTTATTTTTGTTCTTTTTATACTACCCCTTATTTTAGTTTATTTAAAAGTAATGTAGTATTGTGCATAGGTTTATAAAATTGATCGTGGACATTTGTTTTTGGATTTTCTTTTTTATTCCAAACATACTCTTGCAATGCGACATATATTTTCTTTGCGGTTTATCGCGCCACAACAATACTATCCAATGTAACACATGTCGAAATATTCTTAGGCATATTTCTTTTGGTTGCTATACTGAGTGTCGGTGTCGTACTGATAGCAACTAAAACCCCGCCATGTTTTATATTTGTTTTCGTAAAACAAGAAACCGTTATAAATTTTGATCAGTTTTGAAAGATGCCCTTTATATTTAAATATTCCAACAAAATTGTTTTTCTTTAAGAAATATGAAGTTTTAACAAAATTTCATTAGAAATTTCACATTTTTACCAGATTTCATGCTTATGGTCCTTAGTTTCATCAGATCTGATGAAGCATTATCCTTTTGTAATTTGCCCATTTTCATTTCCCTGTTTTTCCAATCTTTTTTATAAATATTTATATATATCTATTTCGAATATTTACATACTAAATTACTTAAAAGAAAGGAAAACTTACGGAAAAGAGAAAAAAAAAAAGATTAATCCACATTAAAAATAAGTTCTGCTAAAACCCACAAAAAGGTCACTAATCCGGTATTGTTGTCAGTGGGGTATGAGGGTAGAGTTACGAATGTTTTCTTGAAGAATCACTTCAGCTTTAGGATACCAATCTGGAGCTCCTCCGAAGTATAGTTGATGAGTAATTACCCTCATCAAGAAACGAGGATAGATCAAGAAGGGTCTGGGAGAGTGCAAGTTAGTTACAAAGTCACTCATTAGGTACTGAGAGAAATTGTATTGAACTTCTTGCACAATAGCGTGCACGAGTTCCATCAAGTTGTATGAAACTTCATGAAAGTTCAAAAACTTTCTGGAAAAACATACCCCAAGATGAGTGACCAAAAACTACCATCATTTTATGAATCTTGATTTGCTGATTCCTCTTGCATGGTGTTATATCCCATCTGGGTTAGGGTGTTGTTTAGTGCTTGGCGAGTGAAGCTTACAACGTTGTTATCATCATTGAGATTTAAAACCTCCCTGATGATTTGCTCGCTAAGGACTATTTCCTCTTCCAGCACTTGACTCATAATGCTTACATTTCTTCTGTGAAAGATGAGTTCAACATTAAGCTAGAACTCTTGCAATATATCAAGATGGATCAAGATATATGCAGTCAAAGCATAACTCGGTGGGCTATTCAGCAACATGCTACTAATAATATTGCAACCCTCCCATGTTGGACCATTAAGGTTCTTACTGATCCTAAGGTTGTGTGTTTGGTGAAGTGGGAGTGGAAAGTGTTCGAGTGCAATACGAGTCATTGTTAGGGTTTGAAAGTTGAAGAGATTTGGTTTCTAGGTTTTTTGAACAAAAAAAAGATGAAAGTGACAGATGAAGAAGTTGACCTCCAAGTGGTAGTTATTATAATTGAAGTGAAGGTTTTTCCATAAATGGCTTCTACCAACATAGATTTTTATCCCCGTTTTCCTTTATTACTTAAGATCCGTTGTCAGCAGAATAAAGGAATATTGTGAGATAAAATTTCTCATTTAATATCTAGGTGGCTATTATCTGAGAATTTATCATCATTATCTGTCCAAGTATCTCTCCTTTTCTCTCTAAGTAAGATGAGTAAGCATTGAATATTAAGAGAGTGTGTGTGTGTGCATTGAATTTTTGTTAAGAAATTTTGTTTTGTGATGCAACCTTCCCTAAGCCTGAGAGACCTTTATCGGATTTTTTAATAGAAAAATGAACATAGAAGAAAAGATAAGAAAAATTAACAAGAGAGAAAAAATTGTATGAAATTGTGCTTATGATGTGTATGTATGGAGTTTATGAGAAAGAAACAACAAAAATATTGAGTTACATCAGATTTTCTATTGACTTGGTGAAATTTGATAAATCACCTTGGTGAATTTATACAGTTTCTAATGTAATATCAGAATTTTTGACTGAATTCTGATCAGATTCTGATAACTCAAAGTTTTCTTGTTTTTGTGACAGGGTGTTTTCCGAATTTTCTTCACCTCTCATATTGACCATGCCTAGCTTGCTGACCTGAAAAAATATATCTCTTTTCGTCAAGAGGTTTGTAAAATGTCAGCAACTTGTCTTTCTGTTGGAACAAAATACATTTCAATATTACCATTCTTTACATGATCCTTTATGAAGTGGTATCTGACATCAATATGCTTAGTTCTTGAGTGATGTACAGGATTTTCTGCTATAGCGATTGCAGTCTTTGAATCACACAATATTGGATTTTTTGTCAGATTTAATCCATAATCCCTTAGTTGAGTTTGCATCCAACGCACTTGAGAACAATAACTTGCTGCTGCCATATATTCTGATTCAGTTGTTGATGTGGATACACAGTTTTGTTTCTTGCTTGCCCAACAGACCAATTTATCTCCAAACATCTAACAGGCACCAGATGTGCTTTTTATGTCAATTTTGCATCCTGCATGATCTGATCTATGTATGCTATTTTTTCTAAACTTGTATCTTTGGGATACAACAAACCATGATCTGATGTTTCTTTCAGACATTTAAAAACCCTTTTTGCAGGTTTTAAGTGAGACTCTTTAGGATTACACTAGTATCTTGCTACAAAACATGTTGAAAACATTATATCTTGCATACTGGTTGTTAAGTACAATAGTGATCCTATCAATCCCCTATAAGTTTTTATGTTAACACTTTTTCCGTTAGGATTAGAATCTAGTTTGTTTCAAGTGGTCATGGGAGTTTTTGAGGTAGAGCAATTTTCAAGTGAATATTTTCTTAAAATTTTTCTGACATATTTTGATTGACTCAAAAATACGCCATCACTTTGGTGTTTAACTTGCAAACCTCAGAAAAAAGTTAATTTACCCATCATGCTCATCTCAAAAAGGCTAGTCGTTAGCATTTCAAACCACTTGCAGAATTTTGATTTGTTCATCCAAAGACGATGTTATCAACCTATATTTAGACTAACAAAGTCTGTCCCTTATGATTTTTAAGAAACATAGTGGTGTCAATTATACCTTTTTGTGAAGCCCGAATTGATTAAGAAGTTTGATAGAGTTTCCTACCATGCTCTTGGAGCTTGCTTCAACCCATATAAGGCTTTGTTTAATTTGTAAACATGTTTTGGAAATTTGGGATCAACAAAGCCTTCTGGTTGTTGCACATATACTTCTTCTTTAATCCTACCATTTAAGAATGTTGATTTCACATCCATCTGATAAACTTTGAAATTTTTGGATACAGCATAAACAAGGAAGATTCTCACAGCTTCAAATCTGGCAACTGGTGCAAATGTTTGATCATAATCTATGCCCTCCTGTTGACAGTAGCCTTTTACAAGAAGTCTTGCCTTGTTTCTTGTTATGATACCTTGTTCATTAGACTTGTTTCTGAATACCTACTTTGATCCAATAACAAATTTGTTAGTTGGCCCAGGTACCAGATTCCACACTTTACTCTTTTCAAATTGGTTAAGCTCTTCTTGCATTGCTTGAACCCAATCTGAGTCATTGAGTGCTTCTTTAACAGTTTTTGGTTCTATCATGCTTAAAAAACCAGCATATAGACATTGATGAACCGTAGCTGATCTTGTCTTGACACCTTCTTCTAGATTCCCAATCATATCTGATTAGGAGCATCCTTTGATCCATCTGATGTTGTTGTGTGAAGTTGTTTGTTCTAATGGTTCTTAAGCTTCCCCCTGAAATGTAGCCTTTGTTGTTCTGAAAGGATCAGAATTCTGATGTTCTTCTTAATTTTCTGGTAAATTTTCAGGATTCTGATCATCTTGCTTAATATCTAATGAAGGCTCCATTTTTCCTGTAGGGTTAGTATGTGACTAATTTTTGAATAAATCTTTGTTTATGTAGTCATTTTCAAGAAGTTCTTTAGTTAATTGATTTAGAACATGTTTGGAATTTTGTTGATGGTTTGGAAAGTTTATTTCTTTCAATATTTCATCAGAAATTTCAGTTTCTGATGAATCATCAAATGATACATATAAACTTTCTCTTATTGTCCTTGAGTTTACCATGAAAATTCTATTAGCTTTTGAGGACAATGAGTATCCAAGAAAAGTTCCTTTTTCAGCTTTCTGTTAAATTTCTCTAGACTATCAAAATCATTAAACACAAAACATCTCCCAGTTCACAGACTTCGCATATTTTATCCTTTTTGGAGGATATAAAAGGTAGACCTTTTACTAGAACTTTGTTTGTTAATTGGTTAAGATCTTTAAATTTTAAATGAGCTAACCTTTTATACCACAATCAACTGTTACCTTTGTTTTCTTTTGAAAATAAACATAATTGAGGGTGCTTAATTTCTTCCTTGAAATCAAAGTAATAGATGGATTTTCTTATTTTTTTCCACTTAAGTAAATTTTGTTGTCGTCCAAACCAATTAATAAACACTTTTCTGGTAAGATAGTTACCTAAAAATCTTTATCACAAAATTGACCACATCTTAGTAGATTGTATTTCAAACCTTCTACATAAGCTACTTTCTCGATGGTCAAAGATCCATACTTAATGCAAGAATAACCCAATGTTCTCCCTTTTACCCCATTTCCAAAATTTACTAATTTACCAAGTTTTGAAACAAAATTACTGGGTCAACTCCTGTCCCCAGTTATGTGTTTAGAGCTTCCAGAGTTGCAGTACCAGATCTGCTGCACATGATGTTCCTGAAATGGTAAGGTTAGAGAGTTTTTGGTACCCAAACTTGTTTGGGTACTTTTTCTGATGAAAGTTTATTTAAGATTTCTTCTTCAGATGAACAATTTTCATTAGAATTTCTATTTAATGCTGAGCCATTAACAGAAGTCTTGTTCTTGGAGAGATGTTGTTGAATTAGCTTCACTATTTCAACACACACACAATCTGATTCGTCAGAAATTTTCGACAAATTTGATTAAGATGGAAGTTTAGTAGATTTTTGGGATTTTGGATGAACCTTCTTTGGATTTTCATAAAAGGTTTGTCTTCATTCATGCGTTTTTACTTTTGAGTTGCATTTTGAGGGTAAAGAAAAGCTGTCAGAACTTATTGATTTACAAGATTTAGCATGATGTTATTTTATCAGAATTCTGATATGATGCCTTAACAAAGGTGGTGGGATTTCTGAAGTTTATCTTTACATATCCCAATTCTTTACCTCTATTTTATGGCGTTGTTTCAATTTATAATGTATTTGGCTTGTTGAAAACCCTTAACATTGATTTCACTATTAATGAATCTTTTTGTGTAGATCATTTCTTTCATTTTCATAAAATTCAATTTTTGCTTCTGTAGTTAAGTTCTCTTCAATTAGTAATTGATTTTCAAGTATTACTTTATTTAACATTCTTTGTGAACCCTTAGATTTTTTGTTTTCTAAATTTTGTTTTTCTTGTAAGTTTTCAAAATCTGTCATAAGCTTGTTTTAACTAAAGTTCTGAATCAAGGTTGTTTGAATTTACCTTTTGTTCTGAAGTTTCAGATTCTGCATCAGAAAGTTTGGCCATTAGACAAAAATTTGCCATTTCTTCTTCAACATAAGAGTCATCTGTTAGCCAATTGTCTGTTCCTGCAATTAGAATGACCTACTATTGCTTTTTGGTTTTTTCAAGCTTTTTCTCATAGTAGGCAACATCCCTCAGCCTCTTGTTTTTGCATTCTGGTACATAATGTCCCTTCTGCTTACATTTGTAGCGTACAACCTCTGCTTTTTATTTATCTTTTGATTTCTCTTCCATCCTCCCTAATACTTGGAATTTCCATTCTTTAACCTTTGGTAAAATGTCTTGATGAGTAATGCAATTGCCTTAGCGAAAGCAGAGAAATCTGATGAGGGATCAGAATTTTCTATATTTTGACATTGAGAGGTTTATGGATCAGAATTGTTTGATCTTTGTGAATTTGAAATAAGAGCAATAGGTCTTCCTCTTTGGTTTGAGTCTCCAAATATCTCTTCTTCCCTTGGAACAAGAATGCTATTGAGATCATGTAAGCTCATATTTCCTAGCTCTAGGGTGGAAGCCAAAGTCATGGTTAGACTTCTCCATTCCCTTGGTAAAGCATCTAGAAACTTTACAGTTCTCTTATCGTTGGATTTCTCAATACCAATTTTTTAGATCATTTAAAAGTTTAGCAAATCTGTTGTATGTTTCAGAAAGACTCTCCTTTAGAAGACTCTTAAATGTTTCATAGGAAGAGACACAGTTTGTATGTTTGTTTCCTTTCATTCTTTCTCCTCCTTCACAAAGACTTTCCAACTGATCTCATATCTCTTTAGCAGAAGCACACGCATCTACTTGAGATAATATGTCATTAGGAAGTGCCATAATTAAAAGTGATTTGGCCCTTTCATCAGCTTCCACCTTCAACTTGTCCTCATTGCTCGAATTTCTTTCTTTTTTTGGAGCCCAAGAGACATGTATTTGTGGTGTAGTCTCAGTTGCTGGAACAACAACTGGTATTTCAACTACGGGTATATATGGGCCACTCACAATGGATTGAAACAGTGCTCGATCATGTCCATTTAGGAAATTGATCATCCTTATTTTCCATTGAAACAGTGCTCGACCAAGGTCGGAGGCTTTGACATAAACCCAATATTGAAAGCATTGTTCCATGTTTGAAACTTTGTCATATTTAGATAAAAGAAATAAGTAATTGACTGTTTGAAAATGATTTATTCAATCTGCTCTGATACCAATTGTTGGTCCCAGACAAATATTGCTTCTTTTAACTTAATATGGCAAGTGATTTCAACAATTGTGAAAATCATGTGCGTAAATAGAAATCAAACTTTCAAAAAACACAACTTACAGAATTTTAAAGTATATATCACTTTGAAACAAAAATGGTTTATAAGATGATTGTGTGGTTATTGACTGTTACAAACGAATACTCTAATAATTTTGTAGTGAATGGCAATGGAGTTTTTGTTGTATGTATTAAATGCTTGGCTTAATTCATTATCCTTTGATGGTTACTTCTCTATTTATAGGGAGTCTTCATCATTAATAAACATTTGTTTATTCATGCACTTGCTATGCATAAAGTACATTTTTAACATATTTATTGAATTTATTAAGGTCAACTTGCTAATTTACAAAATATGGCAGAGCCTTATCTTCTAGAAAAGTTGGCTTATTAGAATTTTGATAGTCAACCCATCAGAAAAATTTGTTGAACATATCATCAGAAATTCTGTTGATAAGAGTTTACTAGATTCTGATGATATTCATCAGAAATATCATCAGATCCATCAGAATGATCTTTTCTAGTAGTCTTTTTTATACTTGTGATCAATTTATGATAAATGTTGAAGATGTATTCTTTTTTCTTCTTTTATCTCGTTTAACTTATGTCTTCTTTCTGTTTGATATTCTTAACTTTATCTTTAGAACATGATCAGATTGATCATACTTTTCTTCAATACTTATATAAAGTTTTCTAACATAAAGAAATAACATAAATCAGATTATAAAATCCTATGACTCCATTCTCTCTCTCTCGCTCTCTCTCTCTAAACCCCACCTCTACCCCACCATCAGATGGTGATGGTAGGTGAAGGTGATGGTGTGTTATAGAAAGAGTGAGAGAGAGAGAGAGTCGTATGATTTTATAATCTGCTTTATATTATTTCTTTATATAAAAATTAAAAATAAAGTAATGAAACAAATGGTACTTGGAATAAAAAAATAGTGTAATGACATAAATGGTCCTTTTAAAATGGACGGGTATTTAGTCATTTTACTAAAATTTAAAATAAAAATTAGAATTAATCACACAGACGGTCCTTGTTGTTTACCATGAGTATCATCTTTAAATACTAACTTTTTATTGTAACATGTTTAGGTTTCAGGGTTTTGATTTGGTACCAGATTGGGGTACTGAGGCCAACGCGCGTTATCTTTTCCATGAAATCCAGGTCAAATAACTAAAATACCCTTTTATAACTAGAAGGACCATTTTTGTAATAGATTATATTTAATTACAAGGACTATTTTAGTAGATATCTTTAATGAAAATAGAACATCTCTAAAGTTTGCCGACCCTGAAATTCGTTGCCAACCCTAATCATCTATATATATTAAATAACTTCCTAACCCTACCTAAACTCAAACTTCTATCGTCTAGACATTCAAATATTAGATAAACATGCAAACTAATTCTAATGCTACTAGATAAATCAAACAATTTAATTAAAACTAATTAAATCAATCTTTCACTTTGACCTCTTTGACTTTCTTTAGTTGGTGTTTTAGAATTAAACCTTCAGTGGAAAGATGGATTTTCCAAGACGACTTATGACTAAAACGATTGATAATTTTGTTCGCTAATAGATTTAAATTAAATTCAACTTGTTATGTAAGTCTGTTTAAAAATTAAATCAATTGAATTGTTGGATTCAAAGATGCATCTTCTACAAATTCTCTGAAGTCGTGTACCAACACAAGGCACACTCATGTCTATTGTTGTTTAATCATATTTCTAATTAACTAATTATCTATTCGACTTCTATTATAACTCATTTAATGCTCGACTGTATGCTGTGAGGAATTCGGCAACCGGGACGGTATCTTCAACTTCACCCTTTCTTGCGCTTACAAAACAGTAAATTTACAAAAGCAGTCCCCGTAACTAAAAGGGTGTTTAATTATATGAGTTAAATATTATTTTAGTCCCTATGGTTTGGGTCATTTTGCCACTTTAGTCTAAAGGTTTCAATTTTCGCCTGTGAATCCAAAAAAGTTTTACCGTTGCCGTTTCAGTCCACTGACTTAACTTCAGTCATATTTTCTTTTAACAAGAAGGGCAATTCGCTTATTTTATATGTAATTATGTTAGCTAGAAGGACAATTCGACCATATAATATGACCGAATTGTCCTTCTTGTTAACAACAATAATGGATGAAGTTATCCAAGCAGACTAAATGGCAACGCTAAAACCTTTTTGGACCCATAGAAGAAAATGAAACATTTAGACTAAACTGGTAAAATGGCCCAAACCACAGAGACTAAAATGACATTTTCTAATTATATAAATGGTCCTTCTGGTTTTAAAAGGGTATATTGGTCATTCTACCTGGATTTAATAGAAAAACTAACGCTTGTTGCCCTTAGTACCCTAAATTGTTACCAAATCAAAACGATAGAACCTGAAACTATTATAAAAAAAGTTAGTACTTAAAAGTGTTACTCATGGTAAACCACAAGGACTATCTTTGTAATTAACTCTAAAAATTAATTAAATTTGGTGTTAGTACCCAAAGTTGTTACTAAATTGAAACCATAAAATCTGAATTTGTTAAAAAAAAGTTAGCACCAAAGGCAAAAATAATTATAAACCACATGTTCCATTTATGTAATTAACTCTATTATTTATGAATTTTATAAAAGAAACAAACACACCATAAAAACTTAACGAGTCAACTTATTGAGCTGAGTCAAGTAAGAGACGAGTTGAGAGCTTACTTGTTCTCTATTAAAAGAATCTACAAACATTATACAAACAATCTTTGTTATCTATTTCATATACAATTCCTACTTGTGTGTATTGCTATTCTTTTATAGATTTTGCAATTCAAAAGGTACTAAAATAATTAATTGACATGATCGATTAAAATACTATTAAAATTGATTAATTGACATGATCGATTAAAATACTATTAAAATTAATTAATTGACATGATGATGGTGTTATTAGTAGGGAATCTTAAAAGACATGATAAGTAGATGATGAGATCTCACTAAAATGTGTTATTTTGATTACTTTATTTGCGATTAACAACGGCCCCATCTCTACTTTGTACATTGACAAGTGATTCTACACATCAAAGCCTTGAAACAAGGAAAAAAGATACAAACCACATTATGTCTCATTATTTCATTCTTTCCCAAATCAAACGTTTTTTAAACCAATGTGTACTTAGTTGTTTTGATATAATTGACCAACAAAAATCATGACAAATTTTTTTATATTAAACGTGAGATTATTAATTTTAGGAGAAGCTTAGTGTTTGTATAATTATAGTACTTATGAACATCGTTGAAATAAAAACTTTAAAAAAGTATTTGTTTATAAAATTGTTTTAAATATCCATATGTGTGAAATCAACCATAAATATAGCTTACTAGCACAATCAATGCATATGTGGAGTCTATGTAGACGGTTTCTTGCGAACGTGGATGCCATGTAAACTCTTTTATTAATGTTAATCTCTATCTCGCCAATATTAGAGCTTTAAATATAAATTTGAATCATCTTATATGCTAAAAAATTGTAAACATTTTTAATACCTCAATTGATTTTTGCAGAAGTTACTGATTCAACTTGTTATAGGCACATCTATTTAAATAATAGATATTTTAATATATCAAAATTGAATAGGTTAATTTCTTTTACAAACTCTTTTTTTATAACTTTGAAATGATCGAAATATAATGAAAAGGACAAAAAATAAATAAAACAATGTAGACACAATAAACTTTTTTGCCTTTCGAGAATTCTCATGTGAGACATTTTATGGGGATTCCATCCCACTTAATTTGTTCAATCAAGTCCACACTCAAAGTTTGCACAATCAAACATGCATCTTCACTTTAGGACCTATAAAGTAAAAGTAACTAAAAAACTAACATAGTCTTTTGTTTTATAAAGCCAAACCAAACCTTTAATTGTGGTTTGGTTTTTGTTTTTGAAAAATTCAGTCTCATATTTTCAAAGTATTAACTCTCTTGGTTTTCATTGTTGGTTTTCAACTCACGTAAGTTTAAAAAAAACCGTATTATCATTGGAGATCTTGTAAGTGCGCCTGCTAACACTTAAGAGTTTTGGAGTTAAAAGTGTCTAAGTGTGATAAATATTCAAAAAATATATTATTTCCGGACATCCTTGTAAACTTCAGGGAATGTTTAATTCCTTGTTGTAGTCCTGAAATATTAGCATAGGGTGTGTGTTATGATTAGTCAGTGAATATGTTATTCCTTAACCACACATGTGTGTCTGTATTTTTGTGTAAACATTTTCAAACAAGGTGTATGCATCCGGAAATGATATCTAAACTATATATAGGTGTATGTAGGCTAGATTGATAGACTTTTGAGCAATTGTAACTGATTGTAACTATGTGTTATCGTTGGTGAAATACAAATGCAGACTTAGTAAGAAATCTCCGATTTCTATACTTTTCACCCTTTACATTGCATGTATAATGGATTCCGCACATCATACGTAACTTACTGTTTGTTATTGTTCGTCTATTGAGAGATTAGGTATCTTTACATATCTTATAGAACCAAATAATAACCCCTTACATTTATAAATATCAAGATCCAAATAAAAAAAATAAACAAACCCATAAAAAAGTTTGGTTTAAGTTTAAAATTGAATTATAACCCGAAATCCAAACTTTGTTTTTAAATTTATTTTAGTTCAAGTTTTCATTCAAACGAAAGGTCACATAGCTTAGATATTATGATAAATTAAAAACTAGATTAAATTACTTATTTCCATTCCTAAGTACTAAAAACACTCATAAACATCCCCAATTAGCTAGGCCCAACAAAAACACAAGACTTTTGTCCTCCACAAGCAATTCCTTGTCCATGGAAACTCTTCAATTGTGCCCTTGTGAAGGGCATTGCCACATAGGCATAGGTAACCCCACAGATTTAAGGACTAGGATAACCTAACTTACCTATTCCGTAAGTCAAACAAACAACTGATATGATCTCTTTATGATTATTTATGATATATGTTTCTACTTTTCATTTCTTGGTCTCTAGTGCATGTAAATTATTATATTCTCATCCTTCGCCTATAAATGTTCTTATGCATTTTAGTTGTTATTTTACAAACTTAAAATCTTTAAAGTAATGAACAACTAACAACTTAAAATTATATATTTAATACTGGTGTCATAATTATTATTGAAATCGAACACTAACAAAACTCAGAGTCGATCACAAAAGAATCAAAGTTAATTTTCAAAATTCAAACCAACCTTTAATCTCTATAAATACCCAACATTTTCAAAACGTTAGTTATCATATTTATGTGAGCTTAACATTGAATTCTTCAACAAACGATTCTAGTTAAAGTTAATAACTAGAATCACGTGTAAAAGAGTAAAATCATCAATTTCATCAAGTTTATTAATATCATAACAGATGGAGAAGTAGTTTTTGATAAAGAGATGTATAAATGACCATAACTAAAAACTAGACGCAGTAAGTAAACACCAATTTTGTCTAACGATTGGCCTTGGTTTTGTTTTATTGTCATTGTTGAGCAAAGCCTGATTCGAAACTGCTTTCTCTTAAACCCAAATGGTAGTTCCTCATATTTATGGATTAAGGTAATCTTTGGTATGCCGCCTACCAATAAACTTGACAATCATAATGTCAGCCTCAATCACCTTTGGTAATAGTTGTCACTGTCATTCTTGTACCATTGCATAGTCCTTCTATTAGGTTAAGATTTCTTAGCAAAATGATTGGTACATTTGGTTTAAGTTAGTTAAAAATCCACTGAAGTAACGGAGGTTGATATATTCACTAGGGTATAAAGATTCGATGTCAGCATTTGCACCAGGAGCTCGAATAATCGAATCTATGCTTACATATGTTGTTATTATTCCTTCTGACAACCCACTTATTAAGTTGTTAATCTCCTAAACTGTTATATTCTTTGGATAAACTATTACCTTTGCATATAGTGTTTTAGAAGTTGGAGCATGTAATGTATTTTTATCATATATGAAACACATTAGTTCTGTCAAAGAATTTTCATTGCATGGTATTATGTTTTCTTTAGTTATTTGCAACGTCTTTGTGTTTATTGGTTCTTTCAAGTCAAGATCTCCGATATCACCATCTCCAACAACAAGCAACCATGATGAGAATAAAGAGATTTTCATCTGTATTTCAGCAGTATACCTGGCTTTTTAAGTCACATGTAATTTGTTAACCTAAAAATCCTAAAATGTCGCCATAGGTATGATTAAGGTAATGTGGATGCTAGTAGAGAGGATTTGCTTGCTCTGGGTATAACGGGTAAGGTTTATCTAGAGTCTCCACCTAACAACATTATTGTTTAGGTCTTTAAGTGCTCTTTCTAGCAATTCATAACACCTACGATCATTCATTAATGCCTCATCCTAGATTATCAGAATCACTTCGCTTAACAACACTCCAAGATGCGTACCTTTTTTATGAGGCAAACAAATTCGTCTGTTAAGTCTACATGTATCTTGAATCTTGAATCTGCAGTCCTATCTAACGGTAACAGGAGCAACGCAATACCAGATGATGCTATTGCTAGTACAACCTTACCAGTACAATGTAACACTGACAATATTGTTGATCATAGGTATGTCTTTCATATCCTACCATGTCCATACAAACGACAATGTCTATTTGTTTGACATTGCCACTGATATCACATAGTCGTATACGATTCTTTGTTCAGCATTCAGCCTCTTTTTAAAACACTTATGCTCACATGCTAATGCTTGTCTATTAGAGTTTTTTTTTCCTCCATAAGCAATTTGTTAGACAACAATTTTAACAAACTGGAATTAGGCTTAGTTAATCCAAAGGTTGAAAGTATGATGTGGTGGAGCCATAGCTTAGAAGTGATTCCAATTCATACAACACGTATTGCATCATGTCATCATTACTTGCAATACTAAACATTCGTTCTTCGTCATCAGCCATCTGACGCCAATGCTCTTGCCATAATTGTAATGGATTTAAGATCTCACTAACTGCAACATATGAACAAACAACGACCTTAACTACGATGCATTAGCCCAAACAGAGGCCTCATTAAAGGTGCATGGCCATTCTCTGTCATCACTTATCAAACTCAATTTCTTGCATGCATTTCTAAAAGTTAGGCGAAGCTGAGTGTTCACTATGCACACATAGCTAAATGACCCACAACCTTTTTGATAGCCTAAAAGTATATGTATTTAAAAACTTTCACACAAGTTCGATACACGTATATTAGCCCATCAATTGAAGGGGACTTATTGGTTAAACGACGTACCCAATGTTTTGACGCCATAACTCATCTGTACTATGTCAAGTAATCAACGTAGGTTAGGTGATGACTAGTAACATCAGTTTCATTATTAGAAATCCATTCTGTCAACGTAGTTCTTTTAGCATGTTGGTTTGAGGCAACATTGTCAAGTTGGTCTTTATTAGGAGCGTAACATTTTGCATGTTCACAAGATGAACAATGAGCACTTGAACCAGCGGATTTTGGTCATTTATAAGGAAATTCAAGATTCTCCATTGTTAGGTGTTAATTTCTAATACTATGGATCACATATCCTTAGATTGGTCTGGATCACCGATCCTTAATAGATGGTGCAGGAAGTCTGAGGATCACGGATCTTTATTATTGTTTACACTAACTAACAATTGTATCATTTGTATAAAACTTGTACTCGCAGGTACATAACGAATTGGACTTGGTCAAGCTGGAATCTCGGGGAATATGCTCCCTAATTCGCAGGACTCTCAGGGGAAAGCTACTTCATGTTCCATGCCAACGGTTACCTCATCACAAACTAGTGTATAGTTGCCTCCTATTCCCCCTGCATTCCAGAAGAATGCTGAAAACGCTCAGAATATGACATCATCCATCTTCACATGATCAAAAGCTCCTTCTGTTTCTTCCTCTACAACTACTAACAATAATGATTATGCTATGATTTTGCAGATGAAAGGCTACATGGAAGAACAAGACAAAACTAACCAAAGGATCATTCGTAAAATTGATGAAATCAAGAAGCATAAGAGACCAGCAGAAGATTAGTCTCCACTGATTCCTAGGTCATTGGATTTTGCTACTCCATCATTAACTATCCAGCATTCTTAAGGATCCAATGTCCAGCTTCAAGGATCCTCCAACCTTCAGTACGCATCACTAGCAATGACTAGCCTCAAGGATCCTCTATCCTTTAGTGAAGATCACTGGAGACCACTAAGCCTCAAGGATAGAGGATCCTTGAGGTTGGAAGTAGGATTCTTCTACGAAACTGGAGGATCACAGGGAATGTATCAGCCCTAGGGATCCTACATTCAGCATCAAGGATCCTCAGCTCAGATTTAAGGATCCATGGAGTATCCATCAAGGTCTTCAGCACTAATGTATCCTGGATCCAACATCTTTCAGGATCAAGGATCCTCAAGGAGTCAATCACTTAGATGTTCAGAAATCCATGAAGGGGATTTCATCCTTATGTAGACCATTGCTTCTTCTGGTCCTACTATTGCATCGGACATGTCTTATCCTGGATACACTTCTAAGATACCAGCTTCAAACCAATCGGGAGGTAATAACTTGAATACATCTTTTGATACTAACTGTACTTACATGCCGGATGCAGGGATCAACCAAGCCATGGCCAGGGAGTTGTAGAAACTCAAGGACATGATATCCACTGTCCCAGGAGTGATTAAACCCATTCGTGAAATTCCAGATGGGAGTCACAAAATATCTTGCTTTGCCCCTCCCTTATAATGCTGAGATACCAAAGCATTTCCAAACCCCCAATATGAAGTTATACGACAGTACCACTGATCCAGAAGAGCATGTGGCTCAATATAGAGAAAGGATGGAGATCAATCCCATCCTTGAAAGGTTGAAAGAAGCTTGTTTGTGAAAGCGCTTTGGATCCACACTTACTAGATCAGCACTAAAATGGCTGCTAAGTCTTCCTCCCTATTCTATAACTTCATTTTCTCACTTAGTTAACTTATTCAATAATCAGTTTTCTTGTAGTAGAACCTTTGAAAGATTAACTAGTGACTTATATAGGATCAACCAAGCTCGTGATGAATCACTTAGAGATTATGTGAATGAATCTGGTAGAGAATCCTTGGAAATCCCAAATTTGGACATTTCCACTACCGTGGAAGCGTTTAAAATGGGATTACAAAAAGATTCTCCTTTCTATGATGATCTTGTTATGACACCTTGCAAGAACTTAGATGACGTAAGGAACAGGGCACTGAGGTTCATCCGACTAGAAGATGACAAAAGGATCTAAGACAGGTTATCTGGATCATCAAAATAGGAGAAGCAAGGATCCTTCTACAAGAACAATCGGTTCAAGCAATACTCCAAGCATGACAATCAAAATATTCATTCAGTTGAACGAGAGGAAGACGAGGAGGAGTATCCTCATATATCTAAATATTGTTTTTTTGGCTGACAATGGTGAATTAATCCTTGCTTTGCAGAATCTGGGTGAGAAGGCAAGATGACCAAAGAAGAACGAAAAGTCTACATCCAACAAGGATAAATCAAAGTGGTGTGCATACTACGAAGACTTCGGCCAACTTACCGATGAATGCATTGCACTCAGAAAGGAGATAGGTTACCTACTCAACAAAGGATATTTGAAAGAGCTTCTCGAAAAGAGAAAAAATTAAGGATCCAGGATCATGAAAAAGTACTCGAAAGAGCTCCTGCACCACCTGCAGACGCTCAAACCATTAACTTCATTTCAGGAGGCTCCGATATATATGGAACCTCGTTTTCTGCAGCGAAGAGGCATGCTAAGGAAACCAAGCTGGAAAACGGAGACAAGCCTACCCGAACCTCTACCCTGACTCAACGGAAAATCATATCCTTTGATGAGGATGACCGTGTTGATATATACAGGATCCTCACCATGATGGCTTAGTCATTACCTTGTTTATATCTAACCACTTTGTTCACAGGATTCTTATTGATGGAGGGAGCTCTGTGAATATTATTCAACTCGATGTGCTTAAAAGGATGAACATCCCAGAATCAGAAATCGTTCGAAGATCTTCAGTCCTTGTAGGATTCAGCGGCGAGAAAAAGAACACGCTGGGGGACATCAAACTCCCAATCTATATTGAGGGGGTAAACTCTATACAAAAATTATGTGTCATTGACTGTTTATCTTGTTGCAATGTGATCCTTGGCAGGCCTTGGATACACGATATGAAAGTTGTGTGAAGTTGCCAACACCATGGGGAGTGGTGAAAATAGAAAATGATCAACAAGAGGCAAAGAACTGTTACACATCTTCTATGAAGCCAGCTTCGAAACCAAGATCAGCATAGCAATTAAAGTATCCTCTAAGGGAGTCCTGGAGGCAGAAGAACAAGACATCAATGATATAATGCTGGATCCTCAGGATCCTGAAATCAAAGTCTACATAGGATCCGGGATCCTTAAAAGTATAAAGTAGGATCTAGTATCCTTCCTAAAAAGAAGAAAGTCTACCTTTGCTTGGAAACACGAGGATATGACAGGCATAAAGATATTATAACACATAAACTTGGAATTGATAAATCTTTCAGGCCAATTCACCAAAAAAAGAAGAAAAGTTGCACCTCAAAGGAACCTTATTACCCAACAGGAGGTAGACAAACTCTTGAAGGCATGTATGATTAGAGAAGTTAAGTATCCAAGATGGTTGGCCAATGTAGTGGTAGGCAAAAGAAAAATGGAAAGTGGAGGGTATGTGTTGACTTTATAGATTTAAATAAGGCATGTCCCAAGGATCCTTTCCCATTACCACACATTGACTCCATGGTTTATGCAATAGCAGGACATGAATTGCTAACCTTTATGGACACTTCCTCTAGATTCCAACAAATTCAGATGTAACCATCTGACCAAGAGGATACAACATTCATGACTCCTATTGGCATATATTGTTATATTGCAATGCCTTTTGGACCAAGAAATGCAGGTGCGACCTACCAAAGACTTGTCAACATGATGTTCAAAGAGCAAATCGGAGACAATATGGAAGTGTATATAGATGACATGGTGGTCAAGTCCAAGAGAGCAGAAGATTATCTCAAGGATCTTGAAGTTGCATTCAATATCCTTGACCAATACAACATGAAGCAGAATCCTTCAAAGTGTCATTTTGGTGTTAAAGCTGAAATCCTAGGATATATGGTGTTAAGGAGATCATGAATATAAAATCCCCCACCAATGCCAAGGATGTCCAGAGCTTGACAAGAAGGATTGCGGCCTTAAATAGATTCATTTCAAAGTCCTCGAGAGATGCAAGGATTTTTATGACATCCAAAGGAAGAATAAGAAATTCGAGTGGACTGAAAATCATGAAGCTGCGCTCAAAGCCCTAAAGGATTATCTATCCTCAGCACCAGCCCTAATGAAACAAGAGGATGGTGAGCCATTATCCTTGTACTTAGCTATTTTAGGTAAAGCAGTAAGTGTAGTGTTAGTTAAGGATCACGAAGGCCAACAACATCCGACATATTATGTAAGTGAAAGCCTTCTTGATGCTCAACCAGGTACTCTCATTTTGATAAATTAATTCTTGCATTGATTATGGATTCCACTAAACTTAGACATTATTTTGAAACACATACAATTGTTGGGAAAACTAACTTTCCTATTAAGAATATTCTCAGGAAACCTGAAATGTCATGTAGAATAGCAAAGTGAGTAGTCAAACATAGTGCATATGACATTAAGAATGAACCCAGGACTGTCATCAAGTCTCAACTTTTGGCAGACTATATGGCTGATTTTAGTAGTAATCTACAAAGGGAAACTGAATTAGAGGTTCAACAGCTTAAGGAGACCAAGGATCCTTGGATACTCTTTACAGTTAAAGCCTCAAACGTCAAGGGAGCTGGATTACGCTGACTACTAAAATCACCATAGGAGGACATAATACCCCAAGCCATTGCTTGTGAGTTTTAGACAACTAACAATGAAGCAGAATATGAGGCCCTAATAGCAGGTTTGCAATTAGCTAACAGATGAGGATCAGGTATCTTCAAGTATACATAGACTCATTGCTAATTACTAACCATTACAATGGCTTATATGATGTGAAGGGTGAGAAATTAATCAAATATTTAGAAATTGTTAAAAAACTAGCAAATGCTTTCGATTCTTTTAGCATAACGAAGGTACTTAGAGAAGAAAATGTTGCGGCAGATGCGTTGGCAAATTTATAATCATCTTTAAAGATACCAGATAACGTGAGATACCGATCATCCGTATTCTTTTTCCTATAATCGAGGACAATAAAGCATTGGAAATAGTTGAAGATACTGCAATTGTACCCAATGATGTGCAGCCAAATTCAGGATCATGGATCCTTCCAATTATGAACTACATTCAGAATTACATTCAGAGAATGGGGAAATTACCACAAGGGAGAATCCCAGAGCCTTCAGGGTTAAGGTAACTCAAATTATTATAGTAAATAACATTTTTATAAAAGATCTCTTGTAGGTCCCTATTTACGATGCATTGAGGATCTAGAAACTAAAGAGGTTTTGAAGGATTTTCATGATGGAGACTATGGAAACCACCCTGGGGGCAGAGCATTATTCTCAAGGATCCTCAGAACAGGTTATTATTAGCCTACTATGAAGAAGGATGTTGTAGAATACGCAAGAACATGTGATGCTTGTCAAAGACATAGCAACATCCTACATCAACCAACAGAGCTTTTATATCCAATAATTTCCTCTTGGCCATTCATGAAATGAGGAATGGATATAGTTGGCAAAGTTCCAAAGGCACCAGGAGAAAAATTATTTATGCTAGCCATGACAGACTACTTCTCCAAATGGATAGAAGTAGAAGCTTTTGCTCAAGTCAGGAAAAAAGAAGTTATATCCTTCAATAAGAGAAACATTATTTCTAGATTTGGAATTTCTTCTGAAATTATTTGTGACAATGGATCCCAATTTATCGGGAGTAGAACTTCTAACTTTTGAAAACAGCTGGGGGATTAGGATGATAACATCAACACCAGCCCACCCACAAGCTAATGGTCAAGTAGAATCAAGCAATAAGATCATCACCAACAACTTGAAGAAGAAGCTTGGATCCAAAAAAGGGAAATGGGCTGAAGAGCTACCGTATGTCTTGTGGGCAGATAGAACAACTCAAAAGAACACTACAGGCCAAACTCCATTCTCCTTAGTCTTTGGAACTGAGGCAGTGATCCCTACAGAAATGGTGGTTCCTACAGCTAGAACAAGCATCTGTGATCCTAAAACAAATGCCGAAAATATGACCCACGACTTGGATACTATGGATGAGCTCAGAGATTTGGCAAGAATAAGGATGGCTAGCTATTAGCAAAGAATGGCTAGAGCATACAATAAGAATGTCAGGATCAGAAGATTTCAAGTTCGTGATTTGGTACTAAGAAAAGCATTTCAGAAAACTATGAATCCAACTGATGGCAAATTAGCACCAAAATGGGAAGGTCTCTACTTGATAGAAGTAGAAGTTGGAAAGCGGGCATATCGCTTATTGACTATGGATGGGGATCTTCTACCAAGAGCTTGAAATGCTGCTCATCTAAAAAAATAATTCATGTAAGAAGGATCAAGATTCTTGGAGACTCAAGTATTCTGACCCAGGATCTAGGATCCTCAAAGGATGTAGATCCTTACTTCAGTAAAATCTTATTTTCATTCTATTTTATTTAATACTTATTATTCATTATAAGGAAAGGATGTTCAACCTTTAACATCCATTTTACTCAAGTTTTAAGCTTTTGCAGAGTTTTTAAAATTTATTCACAACGGATTAAGGGGTAGGCCACCTCTCTCCCATGTTTAAGGTATCTTATACCTTCTAAGGTTTAAAGGTTTTCACCTTTCACATGAATTGAGTTTTCAAACACCGCTAATATCGCACATTTATCCAAGTATGGTTCGAGGTAATGTGACGCTTTAGTGGCCATATGTAGGATCTCAAGTATAATGGTAGACGTATCGTACATCCGATATCCTAAGGTTTCTAACGTTTTAACGTTAGCTAAGGTTTTTGTATTTTCCTGTCACTTACGTTGGGCTTGTCCCTAGTTCGGGTTAGACCCCAAGGATTTTGGGCTTGTCCCCAGTTATGATGGGTTTGTTCCCAGAATATTTGGCTTAGCCCCAAGTTGTTTTTTACAGGTTCTTGAAGTTTTAAAGGTTTGCAAATAAGGATCCTGAATCCTTAAACCTTAACTGATTTCTTTGGTCCATTTATGCAATTGTACGTCTTAAGGATATAGAATCCTAACGTGGATTCTCTGGTATGGTTTATCTGTGTCTTTATTTATCATATTGATTACCTTCTAGACCTTTCAATTAAGGATATATGATCCTTGATCATATAACTTCTCATATTTTCCATAATTGTTATGATAGAGGATTGGTGTATTTTTGACAGATCCAGAATTTTCTAAGTTATGTAAAACAAAGCTAATAATAAACATAAACTTATCAGGGCAGTATTTCATAAATAAAAATACAACACAAGATAGAGTTAAAAGGTTATCAAAACTATCAACCCAAGTTTCTACCAGCAAAACATGCCCCATCCAATTGGGTTGATAAAGGGTGTCCATATTAATTGTTCTTGAGATGAAGGAAAATAAAAGTGAGGGGCGTCAAATGTTTCATCCTCCGTAAACAGAAGGACCAATCCACCTTTGCCACCCCCTATTGTCTTAAGGATCATGGATCCATACCCTAGAAACTATTGTTCAGAATTACAAACCATAAATTGTTCAAAACATCATCAACAGAAACCCCATAAACCTAAAAAAATGCACTCAGGTCTCGTCTATATTATCCTTCATTGCCCACCATAGCAGCATCACCTTCAGCTGCACCACTACCTAGTTCACCACCTTCAGCCCTAGCTACCTCGACCACCTCCGTTGTCCTGTTGGTCCCAACTTCCAGCATGTGCACCGGCTCAAGCTCCTCTTTGCCACTGAGCTCCAAGAGTCTCTGCCTCCACCCAACAAGATCCCATTCAGACCTATCAAAAGTTGGATCCATAGCATCTTGGAATCTTTTTATCCTTACCCGCAGAATGGCTTGAGCTGCGAAGACCTTGGCTTCAGCAGCGGCCTCCAATTGAGCTTTATTGGCCTATATCTCTGCCACCATGATCTGCTTCTCCAGGTTGTTGACCTCCTTCTCGAGCTGGGGATCCTCTTGTCCTTGGAAGCGGTGATGGAACGAAGATTAGCTAGGCTCTCTTCCGCATCAGCTAGGCGCTTATCCTAGTTAGCCTAGATACAAACAAATTTATGCAAATTGCAAGACAGGAGAGTTAGGATCATTTATCCTTAACAAAAGACAATATTAGTCACAAGCATCAAGGATCCTTACCTCAGTGACAAAGTCGTGGAATTGTCACTCTATCTGAAGATTGTCTTCATAAGACTCACTAAGCTTCTTCCTCTTGGATCCAGCCTTGGCATGAGTGGTCATAACTTTGGACTCCTGTTGGCTTTCGCCTTTGGCAACTCTTTCTTGATTGAACGTAGGGAGATTATGTTGTCAATATCTCTAAGACCATTTGGTTGAGGACCTAGCAGCACCTATTTAGCCAACACAAAAGGTAAGTATTCGTAATCCTTTGATTTTATTTTATCTTATAAACATTTCGTTATATATGAATAATTACTTGACATTGTGAAGGTGGTGGATGCGGTATCTTCTAAATCCTTTGCTTTTGGCTTGAATGTTCTGATCGTTGTATCCAATCCCCAGAATGCAGCTACTCTTTCTTCAGTTCCAGGAGTATCAGTGAGAGCAGCAAAGTTGGTCATTACACAAGTAAAAGAAACAGGATCAGTTATCCTCAACAAAAAAGAAAAGAACTCTCTACAGTCTTAACCTAAGAATCATATATCCTACCCTTTAAGTTCCAATTTTTTGGAAGACTATCCCCTAAAGGAATAGTATTCCTCCCCACAAAGAAGAACTGGTTCTTCCAGGAGGTATATTTTTGGTGGTTTTGAGGAGTGGGAGCGGCTGCTGAGATTCAACTTTGAATAGGAATCGGTGGGATCTGTGAGACACAAGATTGTACAGGTGTGGGAGTTCAGAATTGATGAAACTCAAACCCTCATCGCTTATGATCTGTTCAAGAATGTATAACACCCTCCACAGCATCGGCATCGCCAAGCTGTAGCACATGTTGGATCGGGTAAAGAAACTTTGGGTGAATGCTGGAAAGGGATAAGTATAGCCAATTTGGAATGGCGCAGCAGGGAAACAAAGCCAAATAGAGGATTCGGATTCACTCTTGAGTGAAGAATCAAAAGGTCTGAAGACGGTTGCCTCTGGGAAACAATTGCATAGCTGGTCGACTTTAGGATCTGTGAATCTACACAGCTCATAGGAAGTATTCATTAATAGGTGTTGGCTTTTGGGTGGACTGTCACATTCTTGATCCTTATTTGGAGAGGATCGATGGCCATTTTTGCCATTGATTTGCTGAAGAAAGAAGATAAATACAGAAGAAAAGGAAAAAAAGAAGAGGATAGAATACTTGTTGAAACTCGGATGAGTTTTAAATTGGAGATCTGTGATCTTAAATGGATTGTCGACTCTATCTCTTCTCCTATTTATTGCAATGATAGTTGCAGGCTATCCCATTAGTGACGCAAGCAGCAGTAACGGCTAATTCATATCGTAACAACTAGTTTGGAACTAACAGAAATATGGCAGATAATATCAGCCATATTTTGGGGCAATTGTTAGGGGTTAATTTTTAATACGATCACAGATCCTTAGATTAGTCTGGATCACCAATCCTTAACAGATGCTACAGGAAGTTTGAGGATCACAGATCCTTATTATTGTTTACATTAACTAACAATTGTATCCTATGTATAAAACTTGTATTCGTAGGTACATAACGAATTGGACTTCGTCAAGCTGGAATCTCGGGGAATATAATTCGCACGAGTTTGGAAGCACGTAGTCGTTATGGAGAATGTGGGACACTTGCATCATTTTTGGATTGTTTGTTATTTAGTTATTTCCAATTTTATAAGGGGATAATAAAGCTCATTTTAGGCACGATCAATGATATGAACACACACACACACACACACACACTCTCTCTCTCTCTCTCTCTCGTAACTCTCAAACAGCCATTGTATTGAGCTCATTATCTTCCAGAGTTATATTAAATTCTAGTTTAATTTGTTCTATATAGTTGGTGATTGGTAGTTGCCATCACCCGAGGTTTTTTGTTCCGGAGATCTTCTTAAGATGAAGGGCTTTTTCCTTGTATAACTCATTGTTTTCATCAACATTTACATTTCATATCTATTCACACAATTGTTCATCACATTAGCACTCTACCTCGTAATCAAAGTTTAGTCCCGTTATCCTTAAACCGATCTTTGAACAAAACATCCATGACGCTTCATATGTGAATATAAACCTACCGTTAAGATAGATTGGTATCTTATTATGTCTAGAAGAACCAGCAGTTTCATTTCCATCGACGTTAGGCGGTGACTGCTTTATTTTGTAATGAATACAGTCAGTGCCTTTTGTTATATACGTGAGTAGATATTTTATAAGCATGTTCCAACAACAAACGTTGACGTGCCATAAAATAACTACACAATGTAGGATTATATGGTACCACAAAGTGACTATCCACTTCAAAACCATTCATCTTTATAGTATGCCATTCATACGCCTCTTAAAATGGGCGTATCCCTTAACGTGAAAATCGTATGATCTTAGTAATCTTTAGGGAATTTTTTAGGGAAACTTCCGAATACCATGCACGGAGAATTTGGCTTCACGGGTCCGCATGGACCATATATCATAATTGTTAGGGCATAGGTTCTGATTAGTGTGGATCATGAATCCTGAGATGTTGCCTGGATCACTTATCCTTAGCGGATGGTGTAGGTGGTTTGAGGATCAAGGATCCTTATTTCTACGTATGTTATCTAACAATTGTTCTCTATGTTACTAATGTTTATATGCAGGCTATAAACAAATGGGACTTGGTCAAGTTGGAATCTCGCTGAATATGCTTCGAATAAAGCACGTGTAGAAGAGGAGTTAACCGTTATGGACGAAGGTGGGGATTTCCATCTTTTTCGTTTAGTTACTTAGATTCTATCTATTAAAATTTACGGGATGAAAAATCATTAGACACATAACTCGCACAACTAACTACTCTGGAATACTCTCTGAAACACACTAGTGATTACTTGTATTGAGCTTGATCATCATCGAAAGTTGTAACCTGTTTTATGCAATATAGTTGGTGATCGGTAGTTTCCAACACCCGAGTTTTTTATGCCGAAGATCTTCTAAGATAAAGGACTTTTTCCTTGTACAAATCATCGTGTTCATTGCCATTTACATTTCATAATCATTTACACAATTGTGCAACATTCAAGCACACTACCTCACAAAACAGATTTGGTTACATTATCCTTAATCAGATTTTTGACCATAACAATAATGTCAGAAATAACGGACTTGGAATCTTTGCCGATATAAAAGCAGATGACAATGCAGCAAACCCCTTTTTGAAACCCAATGGCGTATATATTTGTAGCAAAATATTTAACAATCATAAGAACACCTAACTAAAAAACCTAGCGTTAACTTAAAGAGCCAAATAACTACCTACAACCACCTCACTAAATGGTCTTCAATTCTTTAGAAACTTAGTTAACGACTTCACCTTAAGCTAGAATACCCTAGAGATAATGTTAGGATAACCTGAGCTTCCAAAGACGGGAATTGTAAAATATGCTAACGTGAGTGAGACGTGTATGATTTTTGAATATATTTTAAGTACTTTTCACTCGTTTATTCAAACCTTATACTTATAAAACACGATATAACACTATTACTCTCTACAACATGCTAGGGCAAGTGCACCCATCGTTGGCGTAGTATAGTGATGGCAAGATACCGAGGTCGTCCAAGGACACAAGAGCTTTTAGTATCGGATTAGCATCAACATCTAATCGGCCCAAACTTGGAGAAAAGGTTTCAATAAGTAAAAAAAATAAGTAAAATAAAGTAATAAAAGAAACAAATAAACAAGATAGAATCACTTGGTTCTGACTCATTTTTATGCATCCTTTGATGATTTTCTCACTTTAGGTTTTTTCAGAGATTATCTTGATTATAGTGGCATGTCCCTTTTTTGGAGGCAATGCCACCCTTGGCCATATTGGTCTGAGTCAGCAGGGATACAATCCTGCAAGTCTGGAATATTGAAAGTTGATTAAGTAAGTTATTAATGCAAAATGTGGCATGTCCCTCTTTTGGAGGCAACGCTACCCTCGGCCATATTGCTATGAGTTAGTAGGGATACAGTCCCGCAAGGACGGTTTAAAGTTTTAATAGTAGTTTAATTATAACGGATTCAAGCATTCTTACTTCCCTCGATTTGATGTTATCTGCCTCAAAGGAAGTCCAAATAGGCTTGAATCTAGTCCTTGCAGGATCTATACACTGAACGGGGCAAGATTACCCAAACCACCCTTCTAACCTCCTTCCTGGCAGTTAACACACTTTTTTATAGAACGTAAAGATACGAATGAGTGAATCAACAAAATATGAAGGAATGATAGGATAAAACTCACTTTCAATATAAAATATTAAAGTCATTAATACAAACCCAATTAAAAAGTTAACCAAAGGTTGGAAATCAAAAGTAATACATAAAAGATTTTGTCTTTACCATGTGATGTAAGAGATTAGGCAAGTACGGCCATAGTTGGACAATGACTCTAACAATCAATTTTGGATCCCGACACTACTACACACTCTAAACTCTAATGATCGTGGTGGAGTGGTGGAAGGTTTGAGAGAAATGGTTTGCTAAGGGATGAGTTGGAATGAAACCAACCAAGCCTATTTATAGCTATAAACAGGAGCACAGCCCCATGCCGAACAGGCATGACCCGTGCTGGACTTCTGATTCATTATTTTTAGCTTTGGGTGAAGCTTGGAGGATTGGTATAGTGCATCATCTTTCCTTCTTCAGTACTTATGCTAGTTTTTATTGTAATTTGAAAAAGCTCAGAAGAAGACATCATCCATGTTCACAGGATTAAAAACTTATGCTACTTGATCCTCTACTAATACTAACAATGATCTTTCTATTTTGTTTTAGTAGATCAAAGGATATATGGAGAAGCAAGATAAGACCAATCAAAGGATCCTTCACGAAATTGATGAAATCATGAAGCAAAAGAGGCAAGTAGAGGACCAGTCTTCGTTGATGCCTAGGGTGTTGGATTTTGTCACTCCGGCATCAACAATCCAACATTCTAGAGGATCCACTATCCAGCCTCAAGGATCCTTTACCCATCAACAAGGATCATTGGCGATGACTCAGTCTCAAGGATCCTTCTACGAACACAGAGGATCACAGGAAATGTATCAGCCTCAAGGATCCTATTTCCTGCATCTAGGATCTTCAGCTCGGGTTACTCATCAAGTCCTTCAACACAAAGTTATCAAGGATCCAATGTCTTTCAGGATTAGGGATCCTCAAGGAGCCAACCACTGAAGAGCTCATAAATCCATGATGGGGACTTCTTCCCCATGCAAACTATTGCTTCCTCATGCCCTACTGTGACGACGGACATGTTTAACCCTAGATACACTTCTAGAATACCACCTTCAAGTCAAACAGGAGGTAACATATTTCATAATACATCTTTGGATACTAACTATGGTTTCATGTAGAATGCAGGGATCAGTCAGGCCATGGCCAGGGAGCTGCAAAAGCTCAAGGATATAATATCCAACGTCCTAGGGATAGTTAAGCCTATTCCTGAAATTCTAGATGGAAGCCACAAGACATCTCATTTTGCACCAGCAATGTTCAATGCATACATATCAAAATGCTTCCAAACGCCCAATATTAAGTTATATGATGGTACAACCGATCCAGAGGAGCACGTGGCACAATATAGGAAAAGGATGGAGATAAACCCCATCCCCGAAAGGTTGAAAGAAGCTTGCTTGTGTAAGGGCTTCAGATCCACACTCACTGAATCAGCGTTGAAAAGGCTGCTAAGTCTTCCTCCCTATTCCATTACTTTATTTTCGCATTTAGTTGACCTGTTCAACAACCAATTTTCCTGTAGTAGAACATTTGAAAGGTCAGCTAGTGATTTATATAGTATAACTTAGGCTCGTGATGAATCCTTAAGGGTTATGTCACTAAATTTGAAAGTTTTAGGCTCAAAGGGGTTCAATAGGGGAAATTTTTGTTTTTGGTGGGAAGATAAAAAAAGTTGAAAATGAAAAAGGGTTTAAAATCCTAATATCCCCATCATATACTTACTTGGATTAGTTGGCGAGGACTGGGAATGTATTGTCTTGTCAAGTTCTAGATTCATAAGAACAACATGGCTATTCACACAGGAAATGAAAAATTAGGCATTTCGTAAAGATATAAATTTGAATGCTTGGTAAAGGCTCCAAACTTACATTTGTGGGAAAACGGGTAAAAGTGTGAAACTATATATACAATCAAATTTTAAAAAGAATTGTCATGCCTTTTTATGAAATTTTTTTATATGGTTCTTTTTGTCACATCGCTTGCTGGAGGCTTGGAAACGGTCACATCATTGTTGAATATTTTTTTAAAACATACGAATACCTCAAACTCCTTTTTATTTTTTAGTAAACCTCAAATTGCGTCCATGTATTGGTTGTAAATTTGTAAAAACTTGAACTTTTTAGATAATTGTTTCTAACTTACACTATAAACAAGACAAAACAAACTAAAAAAATATTTTTAAAAAAGATTTGGGGTGTTTTAGCGTTTTCAAGTAGAGTTTTGTGTAAGACTTGATATAGGACAAACAACTTCAAGTTAAGCCCCCCCGCTTTTTTAAATTACACATTGTCCTCAAAGTGTCCAAAATTGGTTAAAATTGATTAAATGTGTAAACGTGTGTTAAAACAATCAATTTTTTTCAAAATCAGTAACTAGGCACGGGGGTGTGTTTGAGAGGCACGACCTCATGTTAAAAATTTTGGAAAAACTTATAGAAGGTTGACAAGGGGGCGTGTCAAGGAGGCACGACCCCGTGTCGGAAGTTCAGAAGAAAAAGTTTCAGCGACAAGAGGGGCACGGGAGCGTGTGAGGGAGACACGACCCTATTTAAGGCTACTATTAGGTTTCAGAAAAGATGGCAGGGTGTCAGGCTTCCTGTTTTGAGCTCAGGGTGTCGTATGCTTGGTGGATCCAAGCATCCCAAGGTGTCTGTAAGCTTATACATACCACAACAACAACCAACCAACAGGAAAATAAAAAGTCCTACGTTACAATCGTTCATTGTTTCATCATCGTCACATCATCATAAAAAAAGAAAAAAACGAAATGTAGAAAGTTTGTTGTTCGAAAAAGTCGCAACCCGCAAATCATCACCATTGTTTCAAAAAGGAGGAGAGATTAACTTGTTACGTCGCCTCCTTGCCACCACCTTTGCCATCATCACCTAGTCCAAGTCAATCTCCTCTTCCTCCTCGCCACGGTACACCATGTGTTCCCGAATGTATGTAATGTGGGAGTGCATAGAGGCTACATTCGTCTCAATCCCGCCAACACGGGTGCTTATTCCTTGTCCCATGGTGAGGCGTTGTGGTATAATTAGAGTGATTCCTACATAATATTATAAAGATTGTACAGGTTAGGAAAATCATCACCACCCTGAGAGGATGATCTTTGGGCATAGCCATAAGAGTACTGTCGAGGACGGTTTGGGTCGTCTTCGATTGCGAGGATTTGGTTGGGATCATTTGGGTTCCAAACCCTTCCATGGATGTCTTTGAAGAACAGGAGACCATTGTTGCACTCGGCGATGAGGTTCAGACTATGGTAACGTGAGATATCAGCCCGAGTGACGCTTACCCCTTTTGAGAAGCTTTGTGGGATGCGTCCAACATAGGTCCTGTAGACCCGGGCTACCCGAAGAATATAGATGTCAGATATGTAGCTCTAGCATTTGTACCCATATGCTGTAGCAGCATTAAGGTGACATTCAAGGGTTGTTGGTTTAGGATGCAATAAAGGCAGGTGAGCTCCCAAAGATTGACGACACCCCCGTTATCCCTCCTTTGGCATAAGGTACTGCTTAGGACTCGATGAATGTAAAGAATGTGTGTTCCCGAATTTTGGTACTTTTGGTGTTCCTTGGATTGTAGACTCCGTCTCCAATGGTTGCCCAAAATGTGTTCCCGAATGTATGTAATGTGGGAGTGCATAGAGGCTACATTCGTCTCAATCCCGCCAACACGGGTGCCTATTCCTTGTCCCATGGTGAGGCGTTGCGGTATATTTAGAGTGATTCCTACATAATATTATAAAGATTGTACAGGTTAGGAAAATCATCACCACCCTGAGAGGATGATCTTTGGGCATAGCCATAAGAGTACTGTCGAGGACGGTTGGGTCGTCTTCGATTGCGAGGATTTGGTTGGGATCATTTGGGTTCCAAACCCTTCCATGGATGTCTTTGAAGAACAGGAGACCATTGTTGCACTCGGCGATGAGGTTCAGACTATGGTAACGTGAGATATCAGCCCGAGTGACGCTTACCCCTTTTGAGAAGCTTTGTGGGATGCGTCCAACATAGGTCCTGTAGACCCGGGCTACCCGAAGAATATAGATGTCAGATATGTAGCTCTAGCATTTGTACCCATATTCTGTAGCAGCATTAAGGTGAAATTCAAGGGTTGTTGGTTTAGGATGCAATAAAGGCAGGTGAGCTCCCAAAGATTGACGACACCCCCGTTATCCCTCCTTTGGCATAAGGTACTGCTTAGGACTCGATGAATGTAGAGAATGTGTGTTCCCGAATTTTGGTACTTTTGGTGTTCCTTGGATTGTAGACTCCGTCTCCAATGGTTGCCCAAAATGTGTTATTGAGTTAGTAGGCAACTCGATGATGCTTTCATTGAAGACAGGTTCGGCAAGCTCATCCTCGGTATAGAGCCCCACATCTATACCGAAATAGGCTACCGAAATTCCGTATCAATTACCACCACACCGGAATGTCACGACTTCATTATGGAACATGTCCTCTATGTCTTTCTTAAGGGTTAAAGTGCTTAGGAATTCAAGTTTCAATTCGTAAACTGATGAAGTGATGCCTCAAGAAATAGTCAAAGAGGTCCTGTCATAAAATTGTCGTAGCGGTCTCTTTGGCCCACCGTCTCCAAGGTGTCATAGTAGCTTGCCTTGGCGGCTCTTCGGTGTAGGTTTTCAGAATTCCATTCGATCCACGCAATGAGAGTGCTCTGTCTTGAACCTAAGCCACTTTGTGGTGCCATTTCCTGCCAAGATCAAACATTTAAACAGTCAAGTGTGGTGAAAACAATGAAAAATTGGGAAACAGGGGTCTGGACACGGCCCCGTGTCACTTAGACACGACCCCGTGCTGCAGGCTTTCAGAGGACACGGCCTCGTGGTCGACTATTGTTTTGACCCAAATTTCAAATTTTCACGTCGGCTTTGAAGAATTCAAAATTTTTGGTCCCCTGTGTACGGTATACCATGAAAAACAAATCCCAAGTATCAATTTTCACTTACAACCCGTTTTACCCTTCTATTTTTAGTTTTTTGGTCATGAACAAGGGTTTGATAAATGGGTTGAAAAGCCCGGTTTTTCATCAACGGTTTGGTGATTTACTTATTAAAACACTAATACTAACTACTACTAATAAGATCTATGAAAAATTTTCTGATTCATTGGACCGACACGGGTCTAGTTCAAGTACCCTAGATTTTCCCCCAAATCGTGATGTTATATAAGATGCAAACCGTAAATCGAATAGATTTAGATGTTATGAACTGCACTCATCGGTCGATTATGGAACGATATCGTGAAAAAGTTGCATGAGCGAGCAGGGAACTGGTGGTTGCAGAGAAACGGCGTGTGGATGTTATGAAAAGAAATGGCTGCACTTAAGGGTTTTATCCCAATTGTAGATAGGCATGGCCCCATGCCTAATAGGCATGACCCTGTGTCTATTTTTTTATATACCGTGTTACTATGTTCACTAAATTGCTTGGCTCGTTTTACCTTGTATGTAGACTTTTTCTATGAGTTACATTCTTCCAAAATATACCTACAAGATGGATTATTAAGCCAAAACAAATACATACAAGTGTGTTAGCATTTTTCTCGTCACTTATCTACCTCCTCCAAGGTTATTTCCATTTCCTCATCCTCGAGGAATCCTTCATAGAATTTAAGCCTTTGTCCATTTAGTTTAAATGGTTCTCTGCTCAGAGGCTTAATATCTATTGCACGATGGAAGTAAACTTTGGTGATGGTAAAAGGTCTGGACGATCGAGACTTAAGTGTTCCTAGAAAAAGACGTAGCCTTGAGTTAAAGAGAAGTACTTGATCTCCTTCCCTAAATTCTTTAGGTCCGCTTATATATTTCATCATGTATTCTTTTTTAGCGTTTCTTATAGATTTCTGAGTTGGAATAGGCTTGAGAGAATTCATTTAATTCATTTAACTGTTGTAGGCGATCTTTTACTGAATTTCTTAGTCTAAGTTACGTTTTTTAATGCCCAATATGCTATGTGTTCAATTTCTACTAGAAGGTGACAATTTTTTTCCATAGACTAACCTATATGCAGTGGTACCTATTAGTGTTTTATAAGCTGTTCGAAATGCCCATAAAGCGTCATCTAATTTGTCTGACCATTCTTTTCGATTTTGACCCACTGTTTTTTTCTATGATTCTTTTTAAACCTCTATTTATTACTTCAGCTTGACCATTGGTTTGAGTTTGATAGGCTGTCGAGAGGTAGTTATAAACCCATAACGTGTTAGAGTTTTTTTCCATTTTAAGATTATAAAAAGTGAGTACCTCTATCACCGATTAGGGCTTTTGGAGTTCCAAAATGTGATAATAGCTTTTTGGGGAATTTTACCACTACTTTCCCTCTTTAGTTGAAATAACTTTAGCCTCGGCCCATTTAGAAACATAGTCAACAGCCACTAAGATATATTTGTTTCCTCTTGATGGTGGGAATGGTCCCATAAAGTCTAATCCCCACACGTCGAAGATTTCACAAATAAGAAATCTATTTGTGGCATTCCGTTTCTTCTTGATATGTTGCCTGTCCGTTGGCATGCATCAAATTTTTTAACCAATACATAAGCATCCTTATGTATGGTGGGCCAGTAAAATCCTGCATCATACACCTTTCGTGCGGTGCTGGCTATTCCATGATCTCCTCTACATGGTCATTCATGACAATGGTAAAGAATTTGCTTGGCTTCACGTCTATGGACGCATCTTCGAATGAGTTGGTTTTCACATATTCTGAAAAAATATGGGTCTTTCCAAAAATATTTTTTAATATCTGTGAAGAATTTATTTCGCTGGTGATAAGACAACCCCTTTGATGATAGTGCCACTAGGTAAGTAGTTTGCAAAATCTGCATACCATTGTTCTTCTTTAAATTCTACCATTTCTAAGGATTCTTTGGGGAATTTTTTGTTGATAAGTTCTTCTCGAGTTCCTTCTAAGGCAGGGTCTTCAAGACGAGATAGGTGGTCAGCTGCAGTGTTTTCTACACCTCTTTTATCTTTTATTTTAATGTTGAATTCTTGAAGGAGAAGACTCCATCTTATAAGACGTGGCTTTGCGTCTTGCTTTTTAAAAGGTATTGAATGGTAGCGTGGTCTGTATAGACTATATTTTTGGAGAGCACGAGATAGGAACGTAATTTATCAAATGAAAATATTACAACTAGTAACTCTTTTTCAGTGGTTGTGTAATTTTCTTACGCATCATTGAGAGTTTTACTAGCGTAATATATAGGATGAAAAATTTTCTCTTTTTGTTGTCCCAACACTTCTCCAACTTCATAATCACTTGCAACGCACATGATTTCAAATGGTAGTTTCCAGTCTGGCGCAATCATGATTGGTGCTTTGAGTAGCATATCTTTAAGGGTAAGAAATATTGTCGTGCAATCCTTGTCAAAGATGAATGGGGCATCTTTTTCAAGTAACTTAGTTAGAGGTCGAGAGATCTTGGGTAAGTCTTTGATATATCTCCTATAGGATCCGGCATGTCCTAGGAAACTTCGAATGTCTCAAACGGATGATGGAGGAAGTAGTCGAGAGATAGTGTCAATTTTTCTACGATCGACTTCTATTCCTTCATTGGAGATTTTGTGATCGAGCATTGTCTCCTCAGTGACCATGAAATGGCATTTTACCAATTAAGGGCGACGTTAGTCTGCTCAGATCGTGATAGCATTTGTTCAAGGTTGTCGAGGCATTGGTCAAATGAGTCGCCAAAGATAGAAAAATCGTCCATGAAAACTTCCATGGTTTTTTCTATCATGTCATGAAAAATGGCTACCATGCATCGTTGGAATGTTGCAGGTGCGTTGCATAGACCAAATGGCATGTGTCGATATGTAAAGGTTCCGTATGGACAAGTGAAGCGTAGTTTTTTCTTGGTCTTTTGGGGAAATGGGAATTTGAAAATATCCCAAAAAACCATCTAAAAAACAATAAAATTTATGATCGAATAATCAATGTAACATTTGATCAATGAATGGTAAACGAATATGTTCTTTTCTTGTGGCTTTATTGAGTCTCCTATAGTCGATACAAACTCTCCATCTGATGACGGTTCTTGTTGGTATGGTTTCGTTCTTTTCATTGGTCACAACCGTCATTTTACCTTTCTTTGGTACAACTTGGATAGGGCTAACCCATGGACTATCGGAAATTGGGTAGATAAGTCCGGCGTCTAAGAGTTTTATTACTTCTTTTTTTACAACTTCATGGATGTTGGGATTAACTCTTCTTTATGGTTGGATTAGCGCTTTGTAGTCGTCTTCCATTAAAATTTTGCGTCTGCACATGGAAGGATTTATTCCTTTTATGTCCATTAACTTCCATGCAATTGCCGTTTTATGTTTTTTAAGCAAATTATGTAATTTTTCTTTTTCTTGAGAAGTGAGATAGGAGGAAATGATGACGGGAAGTTTACCTTGATTATCTAAGAATGCGTATTCTCATCCTTTTGAGAAGTTCTTAAAGTTCTAAAGAGGGTGGTTCTTCAATAGATGGCTTAGTTTTTGGTTCGTTATCGCAGTCGATGGACGAGACGGTTTGGTTAGTAGCGACTTCTTCTTCAACGAATTGGTGATTTTGTTCCTTCGTATCGGGTGGCTCAACTTCATATTCCAACATGGGGTCGTCATTGCCGATTGGGTATTTCATTGATTTATTTATATTAAAGTTTTCTTATCGGCCCCAAGTTTAGTGGGAAGATTTTGTTGTTTTTGTTTGAACAAAGCCTGATGAATTTTGAGAAAAGTTGTCCCAACACAAGTGGAGCATTAGCTAAATAATGAAGTCGATTGGTACAATCGTTTGATTTGTTTGAATGAGAATATCTTCAATCACTCCTGAAGCATGTTTTATTTTCAATTGGCCAAGAGTATAGGAATTTTGATTGGAAGAAGATCATCAATACCTAATCTTTAAAAAATGTAGCTTGGCATTATGTTAACACAAAGATCTTTGTCTATATAGATGTTACTAATATAGATGTTTTGAATGAAACTTGTTACCGGTTTTATATTTAATCCAATTTGTTCATCATGTATTAGTGAAGTTTGACCTTTAGTTAGGTTAACGCTTGCTATTTCTTTGATGTTAAGATTAGTAGTTACCTCTTTTAGAAATTTGGCATGAGATGGAACCAAACTATGACTTTCAAAAGAAGGGGATAGGATGTGTATTTCTTGGAGGTCGTTTTGTTCCTCTTCGAAATTTACCTTTAAGAACTTACCTTCTGAATGGCTTGGTTCGGGTTTTTCATCTTCATGTGTTGGTTTTTCTTTGAGTGGTTCCTCTTTTGTTGGTTCCTGAGGTTTTACCTCTTCTATGATTACCTCCTTGGTACAAATAGTCTCTTCTTTTGCACGAGATTTCTTGATCAATAATTCTAGGTTCTTGAGACTTTGTATGAAGCTTTCGGCTTTTGGTATGATTGTAGGTGGTGTCTCGTACGTTTCAAACACTGGAGTGTCCCAATCAAAGCTTGATTTTGGAAGCTCAAACCTTGGTTCTCATATGTGGTGTATGAGGTTGATGGTTGAAAGAGGTAAAAATTTTGTACCGAATGAGATTCACCATATATGGTACAATATGGTTCCTCATAATCATCATCATCATAGTAGTAGTCATAATCTCCCATGTAATAATCCATTGTTTGGATAGTACCTAGAAGATTACGGCTCTCAGAAACAGAAAAGTTTTATGAAAACAGAAGCTTTACACGGCCCTAGCCCCGTGTTTAAGACAGTGATTTATTCGGTACTAGGCGTTTTTACACGGCCCCGTGTCGACTAAGCACAACCCCGTGTGAGCCTTCTGTGAAAAAGTTTTGTTTGGTTTTCAGTTACTGCAGATTGGACATGGCCCCGTGTTAGCACGACACGACCCCGTGTTAAGCTACTGTAACTGAAATTTTAGAAAAATGAGCCGAAATTTGAACAGAAAAATTAAGGAAAATGATTAGACCGTTGATTTTAAGCTTTCTTAAAATCCTTGTGTCCCTAGCAACGGTGCCAAAAACTTGACGTGAGTGAGACGTGTATGATTTTTGAATATATTTTAAGTACTTTTACTCGTTTATTCAAGCTATATATTTATAAAACATGATATAACACTATCACTCTCTACAACATGCTAGGGCAAGTGCACCCATCATCAGCGTATTATAGTGATGGCAAGATACCGAGGTCGTCCAATGACACAAGAGCTTTTAATACCGGATTATCATCAACGTCTAATCGACCCAAACTTTGAGAAAAGCTTTAATAAGTAAAATAAATAATTAAAATAAAGTAATAAATGAAACAAATAAACAAGATAGAATCACTTGGTTCTGACTCATCTTTTATGCATCCTTTAATGATTTCCGCACTTTGGGTTTTTTAAGAGATTATCTTGATTATAGTGGCATGTCCCTCTTTTGGAGGCAACGCTACCCTCGGCCATATTGGTTTGAGTCAGCAGGGATACAGTCCAGCAAGGCCGAAATAGTAAAAGATAATTAAGTAAGTTATTAATGCAAAATGTGATATATCTATCTTTTGGAGGCAACACTACCCTCGGTCATATTGGTCTGAGTAGCAAGGATACAGTCCCGCAAGGCCGGTTTAAATTTTTAATAGTAGTTTAATTATAAGGGTTTCAAGTAATTTTTACTACCCTCGATTTGATGTTATCAACCTCAAAGAAAGTCCTAATAAGCTTGAATCAAGTCCTCTATTGGATCTAGTGAACCCCACAAAAGAACAGATGATTGGAAAGCTAAAATAGTCTACAACCTCAGATTACAAATAACAGTGCTTTGAAGATCTGCTCCTCCCAATGGTAAAGACTCAAAATCTTCAACTCTAAAGTCTACCTAGGCCAAGGTCTGTTTACATGATCTGTTTAAAGACAAACTCTGCATAACTCCAAAGGTCTCCAAATAGAACCTCTACGGATGAAGAGAAAGTCTGATGAAGACAAAGTTTGATGAAGCTAAGGTCTACTATGGATCAACAGATGGTGAAGACCAACAGAGGATAAAGCTCAACAGAGGATTCTCAACAGATGATGATCAACAGAGTTTATCAATGTAACAGTGCTTAGGCTATAGCAGATGTTAGGAGTTTGTTAGACTGTTAGATGTGACTGTCAAGGGGATGTTAGCTTAGATTCCTCAGATGTTTTATTTATGCTAGAAATAGAATAGTGCCTGTACTTTTCTATTCATCACTTTTCATTTTCACATTTTTGTACGAACAAATAGAGAGTGATTAGGCTAAGGGGGAGTTATAAAAACAATATCTTCATTGTTGTGATTGAAAAGTTTACTATTCCGCTGCACATTTCACATTTGTTTTATCTTCTTTTATTATCTCATGTTAAACTTTCACAACAATCAAACTTAGATCCTAACATCTTCACATGATCTATACACTGAACGAGGCAAGAACCTTACCCAAACCACCCTTCTAACCCCCTTCCAGGCAGTTAACGCACTTTATATAGACCGTAAAGACACGAATGGTTGAATCAACAAAACATGAAGGAATGATAGGATAAAACTCACTTTAAATATAAAAAACTAATTAGTAAAGTCATTAATAAAAACCCAATTAAAAAGTTAACCAAAGGTTGGAAATCAAAAGTAATACATAAAAGATTGTGTCTTTATCAAGTGATGTAAGAGATTAGACAAGTACGACCATAGTTTAAAAAAGACTCTTATTATCAATCTTGGATCCTGATACTGCTACACATTATAAACTCTAATGATTGTAGTGGATGATGATGGTGGAGTGGTAGAAGGTGTGAGAGAAATGGTTTGCCAAGGGATGAGTTGGAATGAAACTAAGCACCTCTATTTAAAGCTGTAAACAGTGGTTTCATACGGCCCCGTGCCCTATGGATATATTGCATCAACTTGCTCTGCTAAGTGTTAGAACTAGCAAATTTAAAAAAAACTGGTAGAAAATTTCCAGGGTGGCATGGGGGATTGAAAGATGGGTTGGATAAATCTAATATCAAGTGTAATAGGCAAGGTCATTTTACTAGAGAGGGTAGGAGTCAAACAAGTGGTCCTATTATCACACATCCAAGTCCAAGACCTCAAAACACTATCCATTATACCCAGTATACCCCTGCTCCACACATACAAAACACTTCTCACTTTACACACCCTACAACCACTGTTCTAGTTCAGTATGTCCAAACCATTGTTCCTCAGATATAGTATGTTCATACCCCAGTCCCTTAGGTTCAAGTGCAACCTACACCAGAAGCTGCACAAACCTTTGCTCCTAAAGAAACTAGTCATCATAGCTTTTTCACACAAGGCTTTGTTGATTGGAGTAGCTTACCTTAAGAACTTACAGATGAAAATTTTGCCCTAGTTGCCAATTTGGAAAAGAAACATGATGATTTTTGTTTTATAGCGCTAGAGACAATATTGGAAGGGGTAGAGTCTGAAGAAGTGGTGTCTAATTCTGATGAGGTTTGTGGTAATGTGGAAACAAATGTTTTAGAAGAAAAGGTTGGTAAAGAAGTTGTGAATCCTCTTTTAAACCCATGGGAGTCTAGTTTTTGTGAAGGAAAATGTGATTGTGCCATGATGGCTACTGCCAAGAGAGCTTCTGTTTGTCTTGATAGTTTGTGGTATGTAGATAGTGGAGGCTCCAGGCACATGACAAGATGTAGAGCCCTTCTCAAAGGTTTTCTAGCATATGGAAGGGGTGATATATCCTTTGGTAGAAATTCTAAAGGAAAGGTGTTACGGTCAGGGACAGTCCAAGCAAGGGAACTCAAGTTTGAAAATGTCAATCTTATAGACAACTTAAAATTTAACCTCCTTAGTGTGTCTCAGATGAGTGATAAAGGCTATAGGTCATTCTTCACGAATGAAAATTGTAAGATTGTTGGGCCAGATGTGGTGAAAAAGATTGAAACAATCACAGTTGAGAGCAAAGTACAGCTTGTTGCTCACAGGAGTGGGAATGTGTATGTGGTAGATATATTGAAGGATAATCCAATGTCTAATGCATGTTTGTTCTCAGTTCCCTCTAACAAAGAGACATAACTATGGCAAAGAAGACTTGGTCATACAAATCTCAAAACTATCACCACACTTTCAAAACAAGGTCTGGTAAGGGGCCTTCCACCAAAACAATTCACATGTGATGAACATTGTGTTTCCTGTCTAAAAGGTAACAACATACAAGCTCATTCAAATCCATTGATGAGTCCAAAACTAGTCAGCGTTTACAATTATTACACATGGACTTGTTTGGCCCTGTTACAATCATGAGTCTTTAAAAGAAGAGGTATTGTCTTATCATAGTTGATGATTTTTCAAGGTTTACATGGACTTACTTTTTACACTCCAAAGATGAGACTGCAGGTATTCTGCAAGACTATGTAAGAAAAGTTGAAAAGCAATTTGATATGCCAGTAAAAATCTTCAGGAGTGACAATGGAACAGAGTTTAAAAATAAGGAGTTGGATGACTTCTGTGTGTCAAAAGGGATTGTAAGGCAGTACAACATCCAAATGACACTAGAACAAAATGGGGTGGTTGAAAGGAATAATAGGACTTTGATTGAAGTTCCAAGAACAATGCTTGCAGATTTAGGTTTACCATTGTCCTTTTGGGCAGAGGCTGTAAACACTACTTGCTATATGCAAAACTGAGTTTTAATCAACCCCATACATCAAAAGGCTACTTATGAAATTTTGTTCAAAATCAAACCGTTGATCTCTTATTTCAAAATCTTTGTCTGCCCATGTTTCATTTTAAACTTAAAAATTCAATTTCAAAATTTGCAGCCAAAGTAGATTGTGGTGATTTTCTAGGATACTCGACTACTGCCAAAGCCTATAAAACGTTTAACACAAGGACTAGGTGCGTTGAAGAGACCTTGAATGTAAAGTTCAATGAACTTTCTTCATTAGAATCCTAGGAAATCTTGCTGAATTGTTTGATTTAGATAAATTTACATTTGAAGATGTGTCTGTCAAGACTAAATGCAGGTATACCATAGTCTTCTCATCAAGATTATGGATTTGACATTGTGATTCCACAATATAAAGTCACTTCCACCACCAGAGGAACAAATGTTCAAAACAGCTATCAAAACTAGACCACTGATATATCAACAGTTGTTGATCCCAAACTTCTACCGCCTCATCAAGTCAATCTATTGTTGACAAAAGTCCATTCTCTGTGAACAAAAGTCAACCTATCTTTACATCTATTCCACCCAGGCCTCCACCTCCATTCCAAACATTTGTTGACTCTTCAAAATTGCCAACAAATGTTAGCTCAGATGATTCTCATCTGTAGCCTTCATCTCTAAATGCCATCATTCCATACAAGGGAGATCTAATCTACCTTAAAAATATCCACCAGACCAAGTTATTGGCAACATCAATGATGGGGTACTCACAAGAAGTCAGTCTCAAAAACTTTGTCTTTTTGCTGGCTTTCTATCACTCACACAACCTGTCAAGTACCAAGAGGCACTAAGAGACAATATTTGGGTAGAAGCCATGCAGGAAGATCTCTTATAGTTCAAAAGACAACAATTATGGGAACTTGTACCATTTCCTAAGGATGTATATCCAATTGGCACAAAATGGGTCTTCAAGAACAAAATAGATGAAAGGGGCATTGTTGTCAAAAACAAAGCTAGGTTTGTGGTTCAAGGCTATAGACAAGAAGAAGGCATAGATTATGATGAAACATTTGCTCTAGTAGCAAGATTAGAGGCCATCAGATTATTTTAGCTTTTGCTGTCAACCACAACATCAAAGTGTATAAAATGGATATCAAATGTGCATTCCTTTATGTTAAGATCCAGGAAGAGGTATATGTAAGCTAACACCCTGGTTTTGAAGATTCCTTTTATCCTGATCATGTCTATAACTTAATAAAGCTTTATATTGCTTGAAACAAGCACCAAGGGCGTAGTATGAAGCTCTTTCCACCATTCTCTTATCCATAGGTTTTAGAAGAGGTAAAATCGATAAAACATTGTTTTTAAAAGGGAAAGGAAAGGATTTGATGATTGTCTAGATTTATGTGGATGACATCATTTTTGGATCCACATGTAATTCTATGTGTGAACAGTTTAAGGAACTCATGACAGTAGAGTTTGATATGAGTGCCATGGGTGAATTTCAATGCTTTCTTGGTCTCCAAGTTAAGTAATTGCAAAATGGTACCTTCATTCATCAAAGTAAATATGTCAAAGAACTATTAACAAAATTTGATATAAATGATTGTAAACCATGTAGTACACATATGGCCACCTCAAAATTGGTCACTATTAATGATAAAGATGACTTGGTTGATCAAACACTTACAGAATTATGATTGGCTCATTATTATACCTAACTGCATCAAGGCCAGACATCATGTTTGCGACATGTGTCTGTGCCAGATCCAAGTTAGCACCTAGAAAGTCCAACCTTATAGTTGTAAAAAGGATTTTCAGATACATAAAAGGTGCTCCCACACTTTGTATCTAGTATCCTGCTAATGGTAATATTGAGCTTTAATGTTACTTAGATAGTGACTTTGTTGGTTGCCATGCTACAAGGAAGTCCACTTCAGGAGGTTGTCAGTTTCTAGAAAATTGCTTGGTTTATTGGCTAAGTAAAAAAGCAAGCAGCGATTTCAACATCAACAGGCTAGGATGAATATATTGCTGCTGCAAGCTGTACAGCCCAACTCTTGTGACTTCAAAATCAGTTGATGGATTTTGGTGTGATTGCTTTAAAGACTCCTCTAATGTTGGATAGTCAAGCAGCTGAAAACATCATTAAAAATCCAGTTTCTCCTTCAACAACCAAGCACATTAACATCAGACATCACTTTGTGAGGGATTGCTATGAAAAAGGTTTGATTTCTCTACATCATGTTCCAACTAAATATCAGCTGGCAAATGTGTTGACAAAAGCTTTAGACACATCCCCTTTGAAAGTTTGATCTCTAGGATTGGTATGCTAAACTTTTAATAAAAGCAAATTTTTGTTTTCCATGAATAAAAAGCATTAAAATATTTTCAAAAAAATCAAAAATTCATCCTTAAAAAGAGCTTATTTGAAAATTTTTCAAATTTCCTTAAAGTTTGTTTCAAACCTCGGATTGGTTAAAATTTATCCACTATTAAAAGTTATCATCTATTCTCTTTCACCACTATTTCATAACAACTGCTAGGCATAACCACATTTTACCCTGACTACTAATGTCTATCCTATGATAGACTAAAATCACCCACTATTCATATCCACTGTTCCCAGCCTCTATTGATTTTCAACAGAGGTTATCTAACAACTGTCATCCACAAACATAAGTTACCACGTGGACAGATGTTAGCTAACAGATCTTTCAAACATTTGCTGCCACGTCAGCATTCACTTTTTCACTTTGTAAAAACTATGTTTCATCCAAACAGAGCTTACCCTTCCGACTCGAATTCAAAATTCATAAAAAGTAGTTCTCAATCTCATACTCTCATCTTCTCCAAAATTTCTCACCTCCCATCTACGATCATAGCTCTACAAATCGAAACTCCTCATAATTACCTTCCCTACATTGAGAAAACCAACAAAAATAAATCTTTTCACTCAATAATTGACGTGTTAACATCACAAAAATACTACCACATCCTAACTGCCAATGCACAAATATATGTGGATACCCTCTGACAGTTCTGGGCAAATGCTGAAGTTCAATCTCAAAACAAAAAGCCATTTAGTATAACGTTAATAATCGGAGGGACCATTGTTCAGCTATCCCCATCTTCCATATCCATAGTATTTGCTTTAAATGACCAGGAAGGTCGTACCACTTTTGAGAAGCAACATCTTCACACATAGATCATAGAAAGAGGGTATGATGGTGAATTGACAGGCATTACAATTTTCAAACCTCAATTCCTGCTAAAATGAGATATTTTTTTTCATACCCTGCTTGTATGTATCTCACCCAAGACCACCTCATTTAACGAGATTACACAAAAAGTTCAATACTTGAGATATGCAATTTTGACAAATTCATATTATAATCTATCCCAGGCATTGTTCTTGGACTTGGTGGCAAATGTAACTGCTATTAAAGGGAACACGCCTAACGCTTTTCTTATGTATCCAGAAAGCTACTACCTTCAAAAACAAGTGTCTGAAAAAGATTTTCAACAAGGTATAGCTTTTAAAATAACAAGTCTTACAAATGAAACTTTTATTATAATGCAAGATAAAGATTCAAAAGTTTCCAAAACACAAGCAAAGGGGGATGAGCTTGCTTTAGATGAGTCCACATCTGTTGCTCATACCTCTGTTGCTGAGCGCACTACTCCTGGTGATCATGACACCACAACCGGTGTTGTGAAACCACACCAGAAAAACTCAAAAAGAAACCACCCACATCCAAAAAGCCCACCAAAAAGAAACCAACCAAAAAGGCACATCTGAAAGATGAGATCCCAAAGGATAACCTTGTGGCAATACCAAAGCCACTAGAAACCACTATTGCTACTTCCTCACAACATCTGGAAAGATCTCCACCCATCCAAACTCCTCTTGAATCCTCACAAAAGGATCAAGTTATAAGCACAGGGACACCAACTCCTGAGGCAAATTTTTCACTTGAAAAGCTATTCTTAAGCCCCTCTCCCAGGGTTGTCTCTCTTTCAACTCCACAACCCTCCACTCCAATTCCACCAACATTTATACCTCTGTTTAAAGCAATTAATACCACTCAGACACAAATCAGTTCCTCTCAATCACCAATTACTAAGAGTAAACTTCCACAAGTGACTAAGTCTGAGAAAAATCAATTTACTAGCTCACAAACAGCTGAGGAGACTATACCGCTTGAGTTACAAGTAACTCTTGGTGGTAGTTTAAGTGAAGTGGCCACTACAACTAATGAAACAACTGTTTCTCAGTTGGACAGTGGTTTCATCTATAAGTCTTCCTTGAAGGCAATAACTATTTAGGGTACAATTGTAACCTCTGTTACAGTTGGAAGTCCCCAATACCAAGACAAAGGGGCATTTGGTTATGTTAATTTGGAGTCTTCTTCTGTTATAGAACCAAATAAAACTATCATTGAAAGGGATTTAGATGATTCTATTAAATTAGGTGATGAATTTAGATACAAAGAATTGACGGAGAGAATGGCATCCATTGAATCTTCAATAGATGAATTGAAAAGCATGATGAAAGAGATGTTACAAAACTCCGCCAATCAACCTTCAACTCAGCAAATTGCCAATGAGCTATGGAATCCGTGAAACCAATTATCCAAGCTCAAAGGAATTTAGCTGATATAAATCCTAACACCCACATGGAGTTGATAAGGATACGGTTGAGGCCAGGTACTAGGTTACACAAGCTGACATCAAGGCCATCAGGGAACATCTTCTAAAGACTATTGGTTCTGCCCCTCCAACTGTACTACAAGAAGAAGTAGATGATGATGCCAAAAAGGGGGAGAATGACATATTGAGAAAGTTGCAGCCTTTATCACAAGCAAAACAATCAAAGGTGCAACAACAAAAGCTAGTGTCTACTCCTGAAAAATCAACCACAACCTCTACTAAGGCATCAGATGCTGGAAAGTAAAAAAAGGGATTGATGAGACCCTAACAAAAAACAGAAGAGATTGCCTCAGAAAAGCAGAGAACACAAGATATACTTGAATGCAAAGCTTCACTCTTAATTGAACAAGATCATGCCATGTAGAGGGAAAAGGAGGATATTGGCACTTCAAAAAGAAGAAACTCAACAAGAAATGTTAGACAGGAAATTTCCACCCATCCTAAAACCACTGCTAGGTCTACAAGGAGTGTATCCTCTGCTGCACCAAAACCAAACCCTCACCACAAAAACCACCTCAAAAGGAACGATCACCACCACAATCACCGCCCAAATCACCTCCAACTAAACCAACAGATGCTGGCACAACAGATGTTTTAGCAGATGTTTCACCAACCACTGGCATGATAACCTTTCCCATGTTAACACAACCATTGTCCACACCACCAAGAATTCCAACACGCCCACCTTCACCTAAAATCAAATTCACACGCAAAGAGTAACTTTTTGATGTGGAAGATGTTGATGAGGAGGTTCCATCACCAACTCCTTTATCATCTGCCCCCATTGCAGCCAGACCACTCTCATCATTTCAACCTAAATCCACTTCACTTCCATCCACTCAACCACAATCACAAGTCATCCCACTGCTGCTCGGTATCCTCTAGAGATCCTTACAATCCAAGGAGAAATTGAATCATTTTTCTCATAAAAGGATGCATCACAAAGATCATTCCCATCACTCTTTGGTTATCGAAAGCCTAAAAGTTTAGATGAATACTTGAAGTTAAAAGCAAAACAGGCTGAGAACATTAGCAAAGAGATGTGCAAAGGGAAGGATGACAGGACTGCTCAAGGGATCTTATCACTAGAACTTAGCAATGTATAAAAGATGGAAGATTTTGCTGAGGACCTAAGCAAGTCCATGTCTGAGAAGCCAATCAATGCGGAGCTTGATAAAGAATTAAGGCAGGATTACCTTGGTCACATCATGCAACATAAACTATACAAAGAAAATCGAGCACAGTTCAAAGACTTGTCAACAGATGATCTCAAAGAAGAAACAAAAAAGAATCCAAAAGATGCTCAATGATCCTTTACATAAGCCAACCCCACCAGATTGGAAGAAATACAAAAAGGTTGATCAAAACAAGGTATTGAAGCTAAAAAGAATGAGAGAAGAACTTCTTGCTGCAAAGTATGGTAATGCTAGGTCTGTTGCTAGATGGTCTGAATCTAGAATTGTTGAAACTTACAAGAGACCGGAACAACATAGAGAAAAGGATCCCACAGTGCAAAAGAAGCCAGTATATCTAACAGTGGTTGTCCCCTAATAGACCCTACATCTAAAAAGTAGTCCTCAACATCTGACTTGTCCATAGCTATCTTGAAACAAGCAAAAAGACAGAAGCAGATGTTTGATGTTGATATATAGATGTATAAAGATGAATTTAGAAAAGAGGGAATGAAGAACCAGCTGCTATATCACATAGATCTTGCCAGTTCCCAATTGAATGAAACACTTGCTAATCTTGTAAGCAGGCCACAATCACCAAACTCATCACAAATAAATCTTCACCTAAGAAAATCATCTGATTCAAAAATTCTAAAGTGAAAGTCATCCTCAAACACCCACGAATTGATATTGCTCAGATCAGATGGTGAAGTTTAAAAGCTAAGAATGGAGGATGCATATGGTCTGGGTGCAGATGACCTCCAATATCTATCGAACCTTTAACTTGAAAGGATGTTGAAGACATGATTTTCATGGACTTTGAATTACAATTCAAAGGACAAATTAGGGAAAAAATTGATGAGGAATAAAGATCAGAAATAAAGAAGTATTTTGGCATCATATGTTCTGGGGGAGATTGTTGTATCTAGTGGACCCCACAAAGAACAGATGATTGGAAAGCCAAAATAGTCTACAACCTCTGATTACAAATAATATTGCTTTGAAGATCTGCTCCTCCTAATGGCAAAGACTCAACATCTGCTACACAAAAGTCTGCCAAGGCCAAGGTCTGTTTACAAGATCTGTTTAAAGATAAACTCTACTTAACAGATGATAATCAATAGATGTTGAAGACCAACAGAGGATAAAGCTCAAAAGAGGATTCTCAATAGATGATAATCAACAGATTTTATCAATATAACAGTGCTTAGGCTATAGCAAATGTTAGGAGTTTATAGATTGTTAGATGTCACTATCAAGGTGACGTCAGCTTAGATTTTTCAGATGTTTTGTTTGTACTATAAATAGAACAGTGCATATATTGTTCTATTCATCACTTTTCATCTTGACATTTTTGTACGAACAAAAAAGAGTGATCAGGATGAGGGAGAGTTGTAATTCTTTATGCATACGTGAATCATTGTATTTATAAAAGCATGTAGATGAAAACAATATCATTGTTGTGATTGAAAAGTTTACTATTCCGCTGCACATTTCACTTCTGTTTTATCTTCTTTCATTATTTCATCTTAAACTTTCACAACAATTAAACTCAGATCTTAACATCCTCGCATGATCTATACACTGAACGAGGCAAGAACCTAACCCAAACCACCCTTCTAACTCTCTTCCAGGCAGTTAATGCGCTTTATATAGATTGTAAGGACATGAATGAGTAAATCAACAAAATATGAAGGAATGATAGTATAAAACACACTTTCAATATAAAAACTAGTTATTAAAGTAATTAATACAAACCCAATTAAAAAGTTAACCAAAGGTTTGAAATCAAAAGTAATATATAAAAGATTTTGTCTTTACCAAGTGATGTAAAAGATTAGCCAAGCATGGCCATAGTTTGACAAAGACTCTTACAATCAATCTTGGATCCCCGAGACTACTACACACTCTAAACTCTAATGATTATGGTGGAACGGTGGAAGGTGTGAGATAAATGGTTTGACAAGGGATGAGTTGGAATGAAACCAAGCACCCCTATTTATAGCTGTAAACAGTGGCTTCCCACGGCCTCGTGCCCTATGGGCACGGCCTAGTGTCCTCCTTATTCTGTGTCTTCATTTAATGAGCTTGTCAGATCAAATGCTTGCACGGCCCGTGTCCATTGAACAGGCACGACCCAGTGCTGGACTTCTGAATCGTTGTTTTTTGCTTCGGGGTGAAGCTCGGAGGGTTGGTATAGTACATCATCTTTCCTTCTTCAGCACTTATGCTGATTTTTGTCGTTAATTTGCTTCTTTTGTACATTTAAGCTCTTTTAATCCTAAAAGTCAAAAGTATACAAGAAACACACTTTTTCCAACATTAGTACTAAAAATGGTTGATTTTATACCGTATTTGATACAATTTATATGTTTTGTTTGGCACATATCATATGCCTTTGCATCTCAGGCCACTTAATATTACACGTAAACGTAATGAAATATTGAGGGTTACCATGAACCCTTCATATTGCTAGAGCATCCTGATAGTCCCTGTACATGTAACATGAAGCACCAATGAAAGACGGTGGTAAGTATGTTCGCTTACCAACATCCCGACCCTTAGTGTCACCTCCTTCTATAGCATCATGTATACCCTAAAATAAATCTAATGAAATACATTTGGTTTTGCCTAATATAGTCCAAACACCTCTCCTCAAGACATACATACGCATCAAAAATAAATCTAATGAAATACATTGGAGTGTTCCATCCGTTTTACGGATGATAACATCAAATTTATCACAAATAGCGTTAGTATCAATAACAATAGCACCAATGCACCCCGGTGACGATATGTGATAGCAAACTAAACCATGATTATCATAAAGACAAACACCAAAAGAGGGCGTATCATTTAAGGAACAATCCCTTGCAATTCTAAATTTCTTAACCAAATCGTTACAACTTTCCCAAAAGGACTGAATAAGGTAATAGTCTGTGTTGACGAAGAAGATTGAGTTTCATTAGTAAAAGAATGTAGTCTCTTAGAGATCTTGTTTTCAGTTCATATATATGCATTTGTGGAAATCTAGGTCTCCCCTTAACAGGAGGACATAAGGTACCAATCCAGTGATAAATCTGACAAGAAATTGTAAACATATACAGTCCGGAACCTTGATTTACAGTATCATCTACTATAGCACCAAATGATGTCACTGAAAACATGGAATTATATGCACGAATGTTAGCCATAAAGTCATCCTAAGAAAACAAATTGATAATATTGGTATAGGGTCTATGAAGAAATGGTAACACAACCCTGCCTACCCTATAATACTGAGTATAACCAAAACCACCAACGAATGAAGTAGACATGAACGCCCACCAATCCAAAACAAAAGCACCACAAAATTGTGAAACATTTTCACAATCACCACAGTCATCATATAGCGAAACAACAGGAATCCAGATGATGTTTAAGCCATAGATGAAACATCACGTGACCTTTTACGTCCAAATCCTAATCCAAAAAAAAACGCGTTGAAACACAAAAACATAGTAGATACCCAAACAAAGATAACACATAAGCTAACCATATAATGTTACAAAGAACACAAACATAAATATACTACTTGCAAATACACATGGAAAACATGGCTCGTAGTTAGTAGAAACAACAATCGTTGACCAATGCCTTATACACCCATGTGCAAACAAAACCGCATGCCTACATAACCGTCAACAAAAGAAATTCCATGACAAACTAACCACAAAAGAAGGGAAATAATCGAAGACAAAAAGACAAGTAACAAGCAAGAAGGCGTTACTTACATGTAATGTTTCAGCATAGCATCACAGACGGAAAGAAATATCACAAAGACAAAACATAACAACTAAACCATCAATCATAGATGTAAGATTTAAGTGTAAACATACTCGGACAACCAAAAAGTCATCATCACCGACCAAAAAGGCAGCAACATATAAACAAATTATAGAAGTAAAAAGTTATCGTCATCGACCAAAAAGGAAACTACGTATAAACAACACGCAACCATAAAAAAACTTTGCAACATTTAAACAACAAAGGATTGTCTCGGATGATATTAACCTTACCACCCTTGATTGGAAGTCTTTAAATGTAATAGCAAACAAGAAAAATGGTACACTAAATGCTTGACACACAAAAAAACATAACACAAATCAACCAAAGACAAAGTCTTAGAAAATCCAAAACCAATGAAAATTTGTTTTAAAAAACATACATGCAAACAAATATAATACGAAGAAGGTAACAAAATACGATACTGAAAAACAAGGAAACAAAAGACTGAAAACAACAAAAGAAAATGCACAACGTAAACAAAACCAACCAAAATACGTAACCGAAAAACCAACAAACAGTAACTTCCGGCGAGACTATAAAAATTGCAGCAAAACTACACTAAAAACAACAAAGACAAACGATAAAAGAAAACCCACAATGTAAATAAAAGGTAAATGAACACATACCTAATATCAGCATCAAACTGGCAATCCCAAAAACAACAACTAACACTCATAATCAACACAACCTATGATATAATGTAATTGTCATAACAACAAACAAAAAACTAAACAGCGAAGGCCACAAACAAAACTCACTAAAAAAAGCAAGAAAAACTAGCGAAACAAATCTCCAGAGAAATTCGACACAAAATTAAAGACAAAATGAACCAGCAAAGAAAGAATAAACAACAAACAAAAAATTAACCGAAAATGACACAAACAAAACTCACCAATTAATCAAAAGAACGATTGCTGATGAAATTGTCAAGAAAACGTAAATGCAATATGAAATGAAAAAGAGTAAAGCATCACTTAAGTGGAAAGCAAACTACACGCATCAAATAACAAAGAAGTCAGCCAAAGATACAACACAACAATGCAGTTGTACAACATAACAATGCCAAGAAAACTAACAAAACGCAATGGACAACCCATGATGTACAAGAATCTTGTAAATTAACATTAAATAAATATTGTATGTTAAAAGTTATAATATACATTCGAATTATGTTTGAAATCAATTAAAAAATTAATGCTCCTATTCAATAATTGCTAGTTTGTGCGGGATTTTTGTTTCTTAACCGAGTGATATGAAAAATGATGTACTAATTCAACAACTTAGAAAGAACGAAATAGTGCAAAACAAGTTGGAATATGAAGATTGTGTTAATCGGTGGTTTCTTATGTACAAGGAGACAAATGTATAACTTAAAGGAGTAAAATTTATTATCAACATAAAAGAGATGGTGAAGTATTTAAAAGTAAATTGGGAGAAAAATGTATAACTTTTTCTTAACTGTAATCCTTTAAATGGGCTACCGATGAAATTCATCATAGCGGGATATACTCGTTTCCGAACCAGAGAAAACCCTTATTTAGTGCCGAAGCTCGTGAACACTTGACCGATGGCAGGACAGTGTGGTGAGATAAAACCCGCTCAGTTCAAGATTGAAGTAGCGATCTCCGCCTACTCGCCTAGTCTCCCATCATTACCAGGTGCCGCAAAAATTAATGGGGAGAGTAGGAATCGAACTTGGGTCCCCAGAACACCAAATCTCTCTCATACCAGTCCATCACCTTGAGCGAAAAGAAAGTGAAACAACTTGAAATTACAAAAAAGAAAATTACATAATTACATAATCAAAGAGTATATGCATATGCTCATAACGAGATGGTTGAGAAAAGCAACATTTAGTTTGATCTGAACGAAACATAGTAAAAAGAATATTATGTACAATTTTTGGAAGGCATGTATATGTCTTGGTCAAGTAGAGTATATAGACCATCCCATCCTCGTAAGAATATACGTGTAGCAAGAGATTTGAAAATAAATAAATGATAAAATACAAACCCCGTAAAACCAATAGATCTTTAGACTGCTAAATTCTCCATTTTTTATCCATTAAAAAAAAATATATGCATACACACATTTAACTATTATGGCATGATTATTCTTTATGAACCACAAGTTTTTTATCTTTATTGATCTAAGTTTTGGTCGTGTGTGTGTTTAGAGAGTGTGAGACTATGTGTCATGATAAGGGTCTGTATACAAAAATCTAGTTGTCATCCTAATAGTGGATAGAGTTTTCAAAACTTGAAGTTGCTTGAGTCAGCAAGGTATTTCAGCTATTTCAAATGCCAATGTCCACAGTAATCGTGAATCTTGTGCATTCTTTCCTTCATGGTTATGTTACAAGGGTTCACAATAATCATGGAATTAGACCTTGGGATTTTATAGACACTGTAGGGGAGTCTTACACTTAAACTTTGGTCATGATTAGAATGGCTTTATAAGGCAGTGGCTAGTGTGTCATATTATTCTGACTTTTCAAAAGGTTGTGGCACTTGATAACCCGACCAAAGTCTTTCCATATTATGAGAAGTATAATAGGTTTTTAAAATACCACAGCATTTGTCTATTTCAAATATTATTTATAACATCAAGGGGATTCGAAGCGATATCCGCCTTAGCTTTATTGTTGCTCAACCACTTTTCTTTATCCATTTAACTTTATGCATGTTTTTCATTTTAGTATTTTTCACCACTCACCTTCTGACTTGATACAATAACAGATTGAAGTATTGAGAGATGTCATATCTATTGGTTCGATACTTGATTTTTACTACGACTATAGCATATCACGACAGGTGCCTTGTCTTACTATGTCATGTGTAGTAGTGTCAAAGTATTAATCATATTTTAAATTTAAAATGATGGCTACAAAAATATATATACACTCTCACGCACATCATTGAACTTATGTTAGGTCTTTTGAAATTCAAACATAATTCTAATAATTTGAATTCACTGATATATGATCATTAATGGAACATTAACATGTTGTTCTATATAAAGAGTCACCAAGTATTCGACTCGTCATAAGGTCATCATTGTCAATAGTTGATGTACTTTATGGTCAGCTCCTTTGTGCTTTCAATAAAATTAGTGAAAGGTTGACGCTAGCCTTTTTTTAAGTCTTGTTTATTGTTGGTTCTGCTGATGTATCTCTTAATTAGATATACCCATTAAATAACTTGCACGTTGCCCTTATAAACAATGTGAATGACTCAATTTGTTTTCAATAAAATTTGCCAAGTTGGTCTACATTCAATCAACTTTCACATATATCAAACAATTCACTAAATTCGTAGTTCTTTTGGCTTGTGTTCATTCAGTATAACAGTTATTCTAAATAACATACGAAGCTTTCATCTATGAAATTATACAAATAACTTGAGTCAATGCATGCAAGAAGAACTTGTTTACGAGGAGCTTAATAAAAAAAAGTTCCCCTGTTGACCAGGGGCAGAGGTATACTGTAAGGAGGTGTAGTACGGGATACGACTCAACCTTGTCTTCGAAGTGTAATTTTTTTTCGGTTTCTTATAAAAGATACACCTGAACAAATACGGGGACACCTCTAAAAAATATGATACTTTAATTTATTAAAATTCTAAATTTTTATAAGCGCAAACCTTTTACAACACCAAACTTGTATAATAATTAAGACCAAATGATAGAGTAATCCAACTTATAAAGAATATTATCGAAAGAGACCCAATTGATAAACTTAGCCCAAACCCCAAAACAATAAAATGTCCTTCTGTGTATGGGTGGCAAAGTTGGAAACAAAACATCACAACGAATTTCGATCGTCCCAGCGTCCCTGCAGCATATGCGTCCCTACCGCTGCTCTGTTGACTGGCGGTTGACCTGCGTGTTCGGTGATTGTTTCTTGTCCTTTGATTTTTGTAGGTTTTTATTGTTTATGAAGTATTGTTGTTTGTAGATTTTTTAGGGTTTAGTGTTAAGATAAGTTAAATTTTACAAAGAGTTATAGTTTCTAGTTTTCTTGTTAAACTAGGTACTTGAATTTTTTGAACTTGATGGTTAATTCCTTAAGTTAAAATGAAATCACAATCTAAAAAACTATCTCGAATGTGTCCGGAATATTTGAACAATGCTATGGTTTATGACGTCGAAATTTTTTTTGTTGATAAAGTAAAAGAAGACTGTGATAGAACAATTTCAAGTTATGAAAACAATAAGAGGACAAATCCATTAGACATTTGTTTTATTTTATTTATTAGCATTTTTTTATTATTATTTTTTGATTGCACGGTAAAACATATTTGGAAGTCCCTAATTTATTGGGCTAGCTCGTGACGAGTGTTGACCATGATAAATTATTGGTGATACAAAGGGTTTAATTTGTCTATGATTAGATAAATATGAGTTGCGTCTAAATCTGTCGCAAATTCACCACAGCAACATGCAGTTTCTATAACAAGTATCGAGAATCAACAATGTAACTAAAAAGATATTGAATATCGATCATGTTGATAGCCCATTAGAACTAGAAGTGAAGATAAATGCAACCAAAGAGGAACTCCCTCTTTGAAAGCTCCTCATTGATGATGATTTGTTTTTTTCTATAATTTTCCGTTATTGCAATCACACCTTAGCTTGGATGGTTTTTCGAAAAGTTGTCAAAACCCCGACTCGCAAGAAACTAATATGAAAACATTAGTAAATGGATTGCTTTCTGTCGACCAATAAACTTCGTACTATCAACACATGTTCTTGAGGGGGTGTGTAGAGGTGTAGTTGTTGAACAAGCATTTATCTTAAAATTTCTACTTTAAAAATTGATTGACTGAAGGTGGGTATGATATTTTTGTGAGGTCATTTTCAGTTCATATTATATTAAGATAGAGATATAGATTTTTATATTTGTTTTGAATCTTTAATTTATGTGACTAAACTTTCGTTTTGCTTCCTGTGGTTTGTTCACTTTAATGGTTTTGCCCCAATCATTTAAAAATAGTCATTTTCCTCCAATAGTTTAGTATGTTTTTTCCATTTTGTTCCCCGCCTCTAACAACATCCAAATTATTTATTAACTGAAAGGGTATTTTGGTAACTTCAAATATAAAACTAAGGGTATTTTGGTAAATTAAAAATAAAGATTATATTATATATAATATATAAATATATAAAAACCCTGCACAATTTCTTCTCTCTCTTCTCTCTCTACACTCTCTCTCTTTACATCCTTCCTCTTCTCCACCACCACCAACCGTCACGATCTCACCTCACCACCACCGTGCATAGCCCCCCACCTGGCCACCACTTGCATCGGCTCCATCGGACCATCACCACCCCTACCCGACCACCAGCACCTTGCCACCACCTCATCAACACTACCAAACAACCAACCGCCACCACGAGATCACCTTAGATCGATGGTCATCGTCCTCAACAACCCACAATCTGAAAATTAGAAGCCCTAATTGTGTCATTGTCCTTTATAAACCTAGGTTGGCGGAGCAATCGAAGCCCTACGGTGGTCTTGTTTTACCGGAACTAGGGTTCCGTCAAGGTTTTCTTAGATCCAGATTCGTTTATATGTAGCAGTGGAACATTCAAGGTTAGGGTTTTCTTAGATCTAAAACTTGCGACTTGGGGCGCGGCTACAAGGTTGTCGTTGTGGATGGGTTTTAATCGGTGGCAGTTAGGGTGTGGTAGAGGTGGTGGTTTGGTGGCATCTGTTGGGTGTGGTGGTGATGATTTAACAGTAGGGGTGGTGGTGTGGTTTCAAAGTGGTGGCAGGTGATGGTGGTTTCATGGAGGTGATGGTTCACAGTGGAGGGCCGGTAGTGATGGCAGGTGGTGGTTTCGATGACTGTGGTCTAAGTTAGATCCGACGGCGGTGGTAGTGAGGTTCGATGGCGACCGGTGCCGGTGGTAGTTGCATCACCGGGAGGGAGAGAGTTGATGAACATTGTTGAATGAATGTTGATGAACTGATGATGATGATATATACGAGTAAATGACAAAAAACAAATTTAAGGATTTAATGAAATTGTAATTTTAATTTTTAATATATTTAAAAAACAATAACAAATTTAAAAAATTGAATAAATGATTTTTATACTTGAAGTTACCAAAATACTCTTTCAGTTAACAAACAATTTGGATGGAGTTAGAGGCGGTGAGCAAATTGGAAAAAACATACTAAACTATTGGAGGAAAATTGCTATTTTTAAATGATTGGGGCAAAACCGTTAAAATGACCAAACCACAAAGAGGAAAACGGAAGTTTACTCTTAATTTATATTACATAAGAATGGAGACATAGATTTGAAACAAAAGACAACTTTTAAATTCCACAAACATAATTGAGAGAGTCTATGGTAAGAACCGTTTAAATTGTAAATTGAAGTAATTATAGAACACCAAGGTTTGGCGGATTAGTTGAAGTTGCGACAAGGCGGAGGTGGGAATAAGGAACGTTGAGGGAGAACAGGATGTGTTGAAATTGTTGAAGAGATTTGATGGCACGGACATGGGTTTTGGAGGATATGGTAATTGGGTTGTCGAAGTTGAAAACAATGGGTTCTTTAAAGCGTTAAATAGTGAGAAAATGGTTGGTGATGAGGTTTGCTCGGACAATCGTAGGTTGAAGGAGTTGGTCCCCAAGTGATGGCGGCGAAGAGGTGGTGGTTGTTGGAAGAAATTGTGAAAAAAGGTTATATATGGGGAATTTGTCTGAGAAGGGGGCTTAGGGTTGGAATGAAGAAACGAGAACCATTAAAAAACAAACAATATATAGAGCGACTAAAACGGTAAATCATAACCACCAAAACTTAAAATACCCCAATCATATAAACCAAAAATGGAATTTACTCTAAAATATGTAAAACAAATGTGGATAACGAAACCCGTGCAATGTATGCATTACATAAAATCTTGGAGTAATGAGACCCAAAACAAGCCTTCGGGTAAATATTTATATTAATTGTTGTGTTTAAAGTCATTCTATTTTTTTTTTCTTACTTTGACACTTGAATTATTATCCCTAAAGTAACTAAATTGAATGAAAAAATTGTGTACTAAAACCTTTTTAATTGAAAACTTTAATATACCCGACAATTCATAGAGATTATTTTCTTCGTATAACTAAAACGTTTGTATTTTAGTGACTGGATTCTACAAAAGCAAAAGATAAAAGAAAAAGCGAAAGTAAAAAGATCAAAATAAAAAGAATATGATGACGAATATATGACTTCATATTCCCAAAGACACATCCCTGTATATAAATACAAATGTGAAAAAAAGCATTTTTATCAATTTTTAAAATACATATTTATCTTAGTGTACAAATCACATAAAGAAAATAGTGTCAGGCAACACATACCCGTAGGCTCGAATAAATTATCATTTATCTCTGTTTTGAATTATGATTTTATTATTAAAATTATATTTTTGTCCTCTATTTAAAATTATATTTTTATCATTGTTGTAGATTTTAATAATTTATGATTTCACCACAATCAAGATAACAATTTTGCCCACAGGTCAAAATTATGATTTTACCATCATTTTAGCTTTTCATAAATTACGATTTTACCCACAGCCAAACTTACGATTTTCCCCCAGCAAAAAATTATAGTCTTGCCATTGTTTTCGTTTTTGCAAATCTATGATAGTGTTTTTGTTTTATTGGTTGACTCGATGTAATTTTTATTTGCTAGCGCTCACTTATTGGTCATGATTAATTACAGTTTTGCCTCCCAATTTAAAATTACAGTTTTCTCATCGTTTTAGTTTTTTTTCTAGCAAATCTATAATAACGTTTTGTTTTAACTAGAATTGATTCCCCACGTTGCGAAGCCAGTTTTTTGATGTGATTTGAGCGTAGGGATTTTTTTATTGCAATTGTCTTTGAAGAGAACATAATGAGCGATTACATTCCCAACTCCTTAGATACTTCCAATGTTGCTTGAATAATTAATTGTAGTCGGGTCTAATATGGTGTGTTATACGGTTGAACCTATATCTTACCGCAATTGTATTTATTAATCGTAGTTGGACGTCATAGATTATTTCAAATCGAACTATTCAATTAATTATAAATTTCTAGTAAATATACGTATGGCACAAATACTAAACTTATAAAACTTCCTAAAAATTAATTCTATTTATTATTCAATTTAATTTAATTTAATTTTTATTATAAAATAAGGATGTTATCTTACAAAATATAATTAATTAAATTAAATAAATATATGAGTTATAATAATAATAATAATAATAATAATAAATTTAGAGGTTTTTATAATATGTATTAATTAATGAGATGACATCACATTTAACATTGTTAGAAAAGATTATAATTGTAAGTTACCTACATGTCAATATAATTTACTGTAGCTTACAACTTCTTCAATTATATATATAATAATTGGTGGAGAAATATTTGATATAATGTCCACAACGTGGACGGTGCATCAACTAGTTATTCTTCTTCTTCTTCTTATTATTATTATTATTATATTATATTATATTATATTATATTATATTATATTATACTATGTATTAATTAATTAATTGTTATTAATTATTAATTAATTAATTAATACTAGTAATTAAAGCTAATAAATAGTAATTTTAATATTATCGTAACATATATATATATATATATAGTTTTTTTGAACTTTTATTATTTTAATATTATAATATTAATTATTTTGTTTACTTTGTAAGTAAAATACATTTTTATATTTTTCTTAACTGTAATGATTTTTTATCACGGGTTGGGATAAACTTGGTGTCAACCGGTATTAGAATCAAAAACAACGGTACGGTCTTGTTTGAAATCGGTACATGAAGGTGAAAACCCGCACCACCCTAGTAAAAAAACGCCAAAAGTCAGTACCGAATTGATATTGAAAATCTTTTAGTTTGAGAAATTCGGTACAGCTCCCCGGTACCATTTGCTTATCCCTAATCATGGGTACTGTACGAACAACAACGGTATTGTACAACCTTTTTTGTTGAGTTTCTTCAACTTTTAATGATTTCTTTTTTTAGTTTCAAGGCTAGGGGATGAGCTTGGTGCTAATCGATACCGAATCGGTACTGATACCGAAAATACCGATTACGGAACCGGTATACGAAGGTAAAATCAGTAGCGAACCGGTACCAGGAAGGCCAAAAGTCGGTGTCGAATTGGTACTTAAAATCTTTTGGTTTCGGAAATTCGTTGCCGGTAGCCGGTACCATTTACTTATTGTGTCTGACCATGGGTTTCATATAAACATCGTTACCATACATACAAATTTTTTTGTTGATTTTCTTTGGTTATCTTTTAGTGTGTTTTTCTATATTTATTATTCTTGTAAGTGGTTCCATTCGCAACACGTTCATAGTAACTTCAAAACACATGTAAATACAGACTAGATAACAAAAAAAAATTCGCCGCAATGAGACAAATTTCTTTAAACCTAGTTTGTACACGAAATTCATTTTATACATTATATATTATTATTATCTTCAATTTTTCTTATCAAGATATACAAACCAAGAAGACTTAATTAGGTATCAAGTTATATAAACCAAGAAGACTTAGTTAGTTGAGAGTGATAATTTTGTTGTCAATTTTATTGTCCCAAAACAACATTTATACATTTAAATTAGATATGTGTAGATGCTTAAACTAAGATATATACGTTTAGGATTAGTTTATCTTTTAATATTGGTTTCTCTTTTGGTTTATATTTTAACTTTTGGTTTTCAAAATTTTTTATGTGTGTTTATCTTTTAAAAACAAGTTTAGCTAATTGGTGTTTCTGAAGGTGGTTAATGAACGAAGGGTGTTGCTCAATGATTGTTGCTGGGTTAATGATTTGTAAAGACGACGTAAACTTTAATGTTATGTATAGAATGAAAACCTTAATTACTTAATACAAGGGAAATTTAAAAAAGGCTTAAAAAGGAAATGCAGATAGAAGACCAATGAGGGCAATATGGTAATTGCAATGGAATTAACCCTAAAAGTAAGAGAATGCATGTGCCTTCTCATTCTTCACCTTCTTTCACAAACTCTAGAAAGAGAATCTAGAGAGAGAAAGTGGAAAAAATTCACAAGTCCACGAGTTGCATTGTTTGTATTAAAGATTCACGTTTCCAAGTCGATTTCGCCGTTTTGGAAGTTCAAGTAGCTTGTTCCATCGAGATTTTTAAGGATTCAAACTCGGGTTGCACACTCACAAGTTCAAGGTATGAATCACATAAAAAAGTTGTGTTTTTTATGTTTTGGTGATCGAAATGATGTTACAAATCTAATGAGTTTCCAATGATAAAGGTAGAATCTTGACAAACACAAGTTAAAATCTAATATCAACCGTCATTTTGTGCGGCTAGGGTTTTTAGCAGGTTTGGTCATGCACCACTTCACAATTCTTATTGTTGAACACTATTAGGATCTAAGTTTAGTTATTGTGAAAGTTTAAAGATGAAAATTAATGGAAGATGATAAAACATAGATGATAAATGCAGCGGAAATGTAAACTTGTATATCACAACAATGAAGAGAATGTTAGCATCAACGTGCTTTTATAAATTTAATTTACGTATGAATGAATGATAAACAAACTCCCCCTCAGCCTGATCAATCTGATTTGTTCATACAAGAAATGTCAAGAGGAAGTGATGAATAGAAAAATACATACACTGTTCCATTTATAGTACAAAGCAAACCATTGAGAAATCTAAGCTGACATCACCTAGACAGTGACATCTAACGACCTAACAAACTTTAACATCTGATAGGCTAAACCACTGTCACATTGAAATACAAATAAACTCTGTTGATAGCATCTGTTGAAGAAACCTTTGATGAGCTTTATCCTCTGTTGGTCCAACAGACCTTTGCTTCAATAGTATTTAATCTTCAACAGCAGAGGTATTCTATAGCAGACCTTAGACACTGAGCAGAGCTTAACTTCAACAGTTCTTGTAAAACAGACTTTTGCTTAACAGATCTTTGAGTAGCAGATGTTGATGTCATTGCCATTGGGAGGAGTTAATTCTTCAAAGCACTGTTATTGTTGATCAGATGTTATAGACTATTTTGTCTTCCCAATCATCTGTTCTTTTGTGAGGTCCACTAGATCCAAAAATCTTCCCCTAGAACAAATGACGCCAAAACACTTCTTTATTGCTGATTTTTATTCATCATCAATTTTCCCTTATTTTTCCTTTGAACTGTAGTTCAAAGTTCATGGAAAATATATCTTCAAATCCCTTTGCAATTCAAGGTTCAATAGATCTTGGAGATCATCTACATCCAGACCATATGCATCCTCCATTTTTAGCTTTTGAATCTCACCATCTGATCTAAGCAGAGTCAATTTGTGGGTGTTTGAGGATGACTTCCACTTTAGAATTTTTGAATCAGATGATTTTCTTGGGATAGGAGTTATTTTTTATGAGTTGGGTGATTCTGGCCTGCTGACAAGGTTTGCAATTGTTTCTCTTAATTTGTCACTTGTAGCATTTGTGTTATATAGTAGTTAGTTCGTATTCCCTCTTTTATGTGTTCTTCAAACATCTGTTCATCATTCTCAGCATCTTCTTTTGCCTTTTTGCTTGATTCAAGGAAATTGTAGATAAGCCAGTGGTTGAGGTCTGCTTTTTAGATGTCAGGGTCTTTTGAGGGATAACCATTGTTGGATAGTCTGGCTTTCTAGGAACTGTAGGATTTCAGCTGCTCCAGTCTTTCGTAAGTTTCTACAACTTTTGATTCTGACCATCTGGCAACAGCTCTAGTTGTACCATTGGCAGCTACAAGTTCTTCTTTCATTCTCTGTAGCTTCAAAGTCCTGTTTTGATTCACCTTCTTGTATTTCTTCCAATCTGGTAGAGTTGGCTTATGTAAAGGATCATTGAACATCTTTTTTATTCTTTCTATATCTTCTTTGAGCTCATCTGTTGACTATTCTTTGAACTGTGCTTTATTTACTTTGTATGGTTTATGTTTCATGATATGATCCAAGTAATCCTACCATAGTTCCTTATCCAGCTCAACATTGATTGGCTTCTCTAACATAGACTTGCTCAGTTCCATAGCAAATTCTTCAATCTTTCTAACTTTGCTAAGCTCTAGTGACAAGATACTCTGAACGGTCCTGCCATCCTTCCCTTTGCTCATCTCTTTGCTATTGTTATAAGCCTGCCTTGCCTTTAGCTTCAGGTATTCATCTAAGTTCTTAGGCTTTTTGTAACCAAAGAGAGATGGGAAGGATCTTTGATGCATCCCCTATTGATAAAAATGATTAATTTTCATTTTGAACAGCCAAAAGCTCAAGAGGATACCGAGCAGCCAGTGGATGGGTTGTGGTGGTTTAGCGGAAGGTTGTGAAGTGGATTTAGATGGAAATGATGAGAGTGGTGAGGCAGTAATGGGGGCAAATGATAAGGGGATTGGTGATGGAACCTCCTTATCATCTTCATGCACAACAAAAGTTTTTCTTTTGTGTGTGAATTTTAGTTTAAGTGAAGGTGGGCGTGTTGGAATTCTTGGTGGTGTAGACATTGGTTGTGTTAAGGTAGGAAAGGTTATCATGGTAGTTGTTTGGGTAACATTTATTGGTACATCTGTTGTTTGGATTGGTGGTGATGTTGGTTTTGAAACATCTACTAATGATGTACCAGCATCTGTTGGTTTACTTGGTGGTGGAGATGGTTTCTTTTGAGGTGAGGGTTTGGTTTTGGTTCCAAAAGAGGATACACTCTTTGTAGACCTAGTAGTGGTTTTAGGAGTGACTTTTCTGGATGACTTTCTTCTTTTTGATGTGACAATGCCTTTCATGTGCTTCAACTCAGCCTGTTCTTGTTTAATTAAGCTGGAAGATTTGGCTTCAAGTGTATCTTGTCTCCTCTCCTTTTCTAAGGCAATCTCTTATGCTTTCTTGTTTAGGGTCTAATCAATCCCTTTTGCACTTCCAGCATCTGATGCGTTAGCAGAGGTTTGTGTTGTAGTAGATCCTGGCTTTTGTTGTTGCACCTTTGGTTTTTCTTGTGAAGAAGGATGCAACTTTCTTAACTTATCACCCCCCCTTTTTTGGCGTCATCTTCTTCTTCTTAAAGGATAGTGGTAGGGGCAGAACCAGTGGTCAGTAACATATGTTCTCTTATGGCCTTGATATCTGCTTAAGTAACCTTGTATCTAGTCTCAACCATGTTTCTAATCAATTCCATGTGAGTATTGTGGTTGATGTCAGCCAAATTCCTTTGAGCTTGGATGATTGGTTGCATCAATTTCCATAGCTCATTGGCAATTTGCTGAGTAGAAGGTTGATTTTGAGAATTTTGTAACATCTGCTTCATCATGCTTTTCATCTCATCTATTGAAGATTCCATTGATGTCATTCTCCCCGTCAATTCCTTGTATCTTAATTCATCACCTAACTTAATAGGATCATCAGAATCCCTACCAGAGGTAGTTGTGTTTGGATCCTCAGCAAGAGAAAACTCCATGTTATTAGAAACAATGCCCTTTTTCTTGGTACTGGGGGCTTCCAACTGGAATAGAAGTTACAATTGTAGCCTCAACAATTGTTGCCTTCAAGGAAGACTTATAGATGCAACCATTGTCCAACTGAGACACAGTTGTGCCATCAATTGTAGTGGCTGCTTCACTTGAACTACCACCAAGAATTACATGTAACTCATGGGGTGTAGACTCCTCAACTATTTGTGGGTTAGCAAATTGATCTATTCCAGTGTCACTTTGTGGAAGCTTACTCTCTACTCTCTTTAATTGGTGATTATGAGGAACTGATTTTTGTCTGGTTAGTATCTATTGTTGCAAACAGAGGTATGAATGTGGGTGAGGTGAAGGTTGCGGAGTTGAAAGAGAGATAGCCCTGGGAAAGGGGTTGTGAAACATACTTTCAAGTGAAATGTCTGCTTCATAGTTTGGTGTCCCTTTGCTTACAATCTGATCCTTTTGTGAGGATTCAGGAGGAGTTTGGTTAGGTGGAGATCTTTCCAATTGTTGTGAGAAAGTAGCAATAGTGGTTTCTGATGGTGTTTGTGTTACCACAAGATTATCCTCTGGGATCTTATCTTCCAGAGGTGCCTTTTTATTTTGTTTTGTTTTGGTGGGATTTTTGAATGTGGCATGTTTCTTTTTGGATTTAGCTGATGTGGGTTTCACAACACCGGTTGTGGTGTCATGATCACCAGGAGTAGTAGGCTCAGCAACAGAGGTTTGAGCAACAGATGTGGATGCATCTAAAACTGACTCATCCCCCTTTGCTTGTGTTTTGAAAACTTTTGACACTTTATCTTGCATTTTGGTAAAAGTTTTATGTGTCAGACTTTTCATTTTAAAAGCATTTCCTTATTGAAAATCCTTTACAGGCACTTATTTTTGAAGATAATAGCTTAAAAGTCTGGGATACCTAAGAAAAGCTTTATTTTTGTTTCCTTTTATAGCATTTATATTTGCAACCAAGTCCAAGAACAATGCCTGGAATAGATTATAATAAGATTTAGTCAAAATTGCATATCCTAAGTATTGAACCTTTTGTAGAATTTTATTAAATATGGTGGTCTTGGGTGATAGACAAACTAAAAGGGTATGGAAAAATCATCTCATTTCAGGAGGAAATTGAGGTTTGAAAATTGTAACTCCGGTCAACTGACCCTCATACCCTCTTCCTATGAAATTTGTGTGAAGAGACTGTTTTTCAAAAGAATTATAACCTTCTTGGTCATTCAATGCAAATACTGTGGATATGGAAAAAGGGGATATTTGAACAAGAGCTCTCCGATCTTTGACGTGATAGCATTGTAACATCCGTCGAAAAACGGGTTTTTCAAAACCCGCTTCGTTTATTAATCGAATATTTCAGTTATAATTTTCGTTGCGTATTTAATGTTCATATAAATTTTAAACGATACATAACTAATAAAAATTGTTAGAATTTTAAAATATAATTAATAAAAATAAAGAAATAGTGAATAAAAAAATAAATACCGCTGCCGGGTTTCGAACCCGGGTCAGCCGGTTGGTTAAGCAAACAACTTACCACTCCGCCACTTGACTTCTTTGTTGTTATATTGAAACAATTAATACTTAAAATAAAACTCGAAATCAAAACCTGAGTTCAGCGCGCCCAATCCGCAGTCGCCGGAAATACCGACGATTTTGCCAATCACGACCGTTTTCCTTTGACTGAACGCGTGTATTAACTTTGACATCGGTTATAACCGATGTCTAATCCCGCAATCCCAGTCATAACCGCCGGAAAAGTTTTGACCACGAATCAAGATCAAATTCGGACTCGATTCATCCTGTTTCTTCCCTATAAATACACACCCAAGCCTCTGGTAACCTTTTCGCTCAAAATCGCACCATTTATCAAAGTCTTAGCACTCGCCGGAGAAATTCTGTACTCGCCGGACTTTCACCGGAAAACCGAGACTTACACCAAATCGGTAAATTTCTCGACTCTTTCGTGTTCAATCCATTGTTAGATATATACTAACTTCAATCCTTCAACCAGAATCGGTTCCAGACGACGTTGCCGGAAATTCTGCACTCGCCGGAAAATCTTTGGAAAATCTGAAATCACACCGTATATCGGTACAATCATCTAAACCCCCTGATATCTCTTGTTTAGTCACTTAATTTCACTACTCATTGATCAAAACTGTTAATTGATCCGCTCAGACGGAATTCACAAATCAAAGCCGACGACCCTTGCCGGAGTTCTGAGAAAAACATCCTTTTCGGTACATTCGAATCCATAACTCTCTTTATCCATTACATTTCAATCATTTATATGTTAGACGAACGATTTAAGCAAGAACAGTCGGACATCTTTGTCTGTGTCGTTATAAATGACGAAGACGAAGTCGAAATGAGTATAAGATTAATATAAACTGAATGTTTAACCGGGTTAGACACACAGTCCAGCGGTGGACTGTGTGCAAACATACAACGCACGTCACGAGTTCGAATCTTACAACGTACCGACTTTCAGAATTAAAACCAACCTTTTTAAAACCGAATCAGAACGAGTCACAGCATGTGTATAAGAATAATATAAACCGTAATTTAAACAGATTAGACACACAGCCCAACTGGTTGGGCTGTGCGCATACGAACCGAAGGACCCGAGTTCGACTCCGGGTCCCTGCAAGCGGTTCGGCCATTTTAAATCATTTTAATATTAACTCAAATAAAATAACAATTAATTAGTATATATATATAATTAAAACAGAGAATATTTCGGGTTAGACACGTAGCTCAGTTGGTAGAGCTGCGTGCACGCGTACGATTGGTCTCGGGTTCGAACCTCACTCAGCGCACACATTACCCACAGTCCGACCGGTCAACAGTCCGGTCAACGGTCAACGGACCGGTCAACGGTCAAAAAGTCAAAAAAAATTATTTTTATTTATTTATTTAATTTAAAAATCAATTACAAAATACTTAAAAATAATATTTTTAAAGTTAGAAAATGACCTTAAACTCACAAAAATAAATCTAAAAATCCTATTAAAAATTGTTAATTAAAAGTATTAGTCTCCAAAAATCCAATTATTTACCGAACCATTTCGTTATTATTTTAGGTTAGTTCTTCCTCGTCGATCAAATCCCAAAACTCGTGCGCATCCAACGTCATTAAGAGAACGCACCCAATGTGAGTGAATCTCTACCAATTCCCCGTTTTAATCACATTTTTGGGGTGTATCATGTGTCGCTTAATTATTTATTATATTTAAACACTTGTGCATCCATCTTATCCGTGATCAAATGTGTATTAAATATGTATCAATTGTTGTGTGGATTATGTCTAGATTAAAGTTATCATTTTCAGTACATGCATTACATTAGGCCCATCAGCTCCCCGTGGGAGACGGGTTGAGTACAGGTGCCTCATTCGATCGGCTCCGTTTGATTGAGCCTTGATCTCACATACATCATCATACATTTCATACAATCGGCTCCGTTTGATTGAGCCTTGATCTCACAATACATTATCATTCATGTCATTTACTCATTCAAGGTGGTTTGTGATTGTTTGTTTATATATGTTTGCTCACATATGAATATTGCACAACTTTTCAATATTAAATACAACAAGAAATCAATAACAATGTTTTTAAACAAGGTTCACTCGCCAACTTTTGTTGACCCAAAATTTCCCCCATTTTACACATGATACAGGTGATCCAGTTGAGGCAAGAAACACATAAGAGGGCCTAGAAGAATAAATCAGTTTACGCTTTGGATTGTTTTACTTAATTTCATTTCCTTGTATTTGTATGAATTTGATTTGAACATTTAAGTTGTAATTTGAATTTAATAAATATGAAACATTTAGTAAACATCATGAGCTTTGGTGATAACCCAATTATGCCCCGACTCTTATTCCGCTGCGGGTCGGGGTGTGACAGATTGGTATAAGAGCCATGACTATAGGGATATAGGATAGGTTATTAGACCCTTAGAGCCTATACTATAGTTGATTAGAAATTTTAAATTGTTTATGTGTTACATACAAAATTCGTGATTTTATATGCTTTATGTTTATTGTTACATTCAATGTTATGCAAGCATGTTCATAAGTATATATTATTATACAATGCTCATCATGAATCATATCCTCATAACATATCATATCCATGAGAGCACACACCACACAATTTCCATGATTTTTGCAACGAATTTTGTATTTTTCAAATCACATCAAAGTGAGTTCTCATGATGGGCATGTAGTAACTGGAAGGGTACAAGTACCGGTAGTCGGAACGTCCTGTCTAGGCTTGGCATTCGTATAAATCCAAAATAAAGGACCAGTTTGCCTACCTGGGGACTAACGATGAGAGTATGAAGGACCTATTAGGCCAAAGCATGCTATACTAAACGTCGTGTGAGCTAACCCCACTTTGAGTTGTCATTGTGTCTATACCTGGACACCCTCCTACCATACATCTCGCAATCATATTTCATGGTTTTCATTCGGGTGATGTGAGTGTTAAACCGCCAACACCAATGTGAATCCTACTAAGCCAATAGTCATTGGGGCCCACATGACTATACAGGCGATGGTATGGGGGACATTGGAGGCCCAAACATGAGCAAACCCAAGACATCCTATGGATGTAGTTGCATTATTGATGATTATGTTATTTTATTACTTTTAACGACACATGACACCTAAAAACTTCTTAAACTCACAATCTTCCTATGTATGTTCCTGTAGATGTCGGCTAGGCAACTACGTGGAGGTAGAAAGTCAGGAAGGTCAAACGAACGCTTGGCCACCCAAATTGCAAAACAAATGGCCGCGGTGCTTCCTGACATCGTAATTCAAGTCCAACAAGCTCTCACCGCGAATCCCATCAACCCTCCCAATCAAGAAGACCAAAACGTCGACAACCCTCCCTCCAAAAAGTGCTCCTACAAACACTTCAAGTCTTACGATCCCCCAAAGTATGAAGGGACCGAAGGTATCACTGCTCTCCTCCACTGGTTTGAGGAAATGGAGAACACCTTCCTCAATTGCGATTGTCCCGAGGATCGCAAGGTACGTTACGCAACCGGGAGACTGTTTGGGGTAGCCCTTACCTGGTGGAACACAAAAAAGGGTAAGAGAGGAGTCGAAGATGCTATGGCCTTAACATGGGAATAGTTAAGGGAAATAATGACAAGACGCTTCTGTCCAAGAAGTGAAATCAAGAAGTTGGAAGATGAATTCCATTCGTTAAAACAAAAGGAAGGAAATCATACTTCCTACAACAAAAGATTTCTCGAGCTAAACCAAATGATCCCCAACTTGTTCACCCCAGTGTACCGTTTGGTTGAACATTACATTCGAGGCCTCCCCTCGAAAATTCAAGACTCGGTTCTAAGCACTTCACCTGCAACACTTGAGGTCGCAATGGAACTAGCTACCGAACTTACCGAGAATCGCATCCGAAACGGTAAATTCAAGGAGGAGAAAAAGAAAGCCCCCATTGAGGCCCAAACTTCAAACCATTCCGTCTCCTCTTCGAAGTTTGCTGGTAAGAGGAAGCGAAAAAACAGGAACTTTGCTGTCACACAAACAAACCCCCCTATCACTGCTGCACCCATCACCCAAGTTGCCCCCTCAGCTGCACCCTATAAAAAGCCATACTCTGGCCCATACCCAAAATGCAACCGTTGTCAATACCATCACCTTCCTGAACATCCCTGCCAACATTGCACCAGCTGTGGCCGTGCGGGTCACACTATCCAAACCTGTCGTACACTTCAACGAATGAACCGCAATCAACCCTCAACCCAAACCCATCATCAGATAGTGGGTCAAGCCCAACAACCTTTACTTCTACACACTGCCCAATATGTAGCCCAATCCTACTACTAACCTAACTACCCCATGATGCAACCTATACGGGCTTGTTACAACTGTGGAGACCCGAACCACTTCAGGAACACCTGTCCACGCTTGGTGAACATCATCCATGCCCAAGCTCAAGCAAATCCAGTAAACCAGGCTAACCAAGCTCCTCCACCTGCTAGGGGAAGAGCTTTCAACATCAAAGCCAACCAAGCTAGGGCTGACAACAACGTGGTTAACGGTACGTTTCTCATCAATGATAGTTATGCATCCATGTTATTGGATACTGGCGCGGATAAGAGTTTTGTGTCCTTAGAATTTGAACCTATCCTCAACCAAACTCGTGATAACCTCATGGAATCTATAACGGTGGAAGTTGCTGACGGAAAACCAGTCTCATTAAACTCTAATATACGAAATTGTACCCCCACTCTAAACGATCATGATTTTCCAGTTGACCTCATTCCTATGAAGTTGGGAAGCTTCGACATTATAATCGGTATGGACTGGCTCAGCCAACATCATGCTGAAGTAGTATGCCGCGAAAAGTTCATTCGCATTCCTCTTGCAGACGGTCAAACCCTACGAATCTTTGGAGAAACCCCTTCGAAAGGACTCAAATTGATGTCCTGCCTTCAAGCCCGAAAATATCTCCGCAAGAACTATGTCGCATTCCTAACTCACGTCGTCAAGAAGGGAAACAAGGAAAAGAAACTCGAAGATATACCTGTAGTGAAAGAATTCCCACAAGTCTTTCCCGACGACATCTCAGGACTTCCTCCCATGAGAGAAGTCGAATTCCGCATTGATCTTATACCTGGCGCTACACCAGTCGCAAAATCTCCTTATAGGTTAGCCCCATCTGAAATGCAAGAGCTGACTGACAAAGGATTTATACGTCCTAGCTCATCGCCTTGGGGTGCACCTGTTCTTTTTGTGAAGAAGAAAGATGGAACGTTTCGCATGTGTATCGACTACAGAGAACTCAACAAGTTAACAGTCAAGAACCGCTACCCATTACCTCGCATCGATGACCTTCTAGACCAACTTCAAGGCGCCACCTGTTTTTCAAAAATCGACCTTCGTTCTGGATATCATCAACTCAGAGTACATGAAGAAGACGTCCCAAAGACCGCCTTCCGAACTCAATATGGTCATTACGAATTAATGGTCATGCCATTTGGTTTAACCAACGCCCCAGCAGTATTTATGGATTTAATGAATAGGGTATGCAAACCCTACCTCGACCGCTTTGTCATAGTCTTCATCGACGACATCCTCATCTACTCAAAGTCTAAGTCTGATCATGAACGACACATTTGACTCATCCTTACACTCTTAAGGACAGAAAAGCTGTACGCTAAGTTCTCGAAATGTGAATTCTGGTTAAGGGAAGTACAATTCCTTGGACACGTCGTCAATGACAAGGGAATTCATGTTGATCCCTCAAAAATCAAGGCAGTACAGGAATGGCAAGCGCCACGTACCCCTACCGAAGTAAGATCATTTCTTGGTTTGGCTAGTTACTATCGCCGCTTAATTGCCAATTTCTCCCGTATTGCTGTACCACTCACGGCTTTGACTCACAAAGGAAAACCCTTCATATAGGGACCTAAACAAGAAGAAGCCTTCCAAACCCTTAAGCAAAAGCTTTGTGATGCACCTATCCTCACACTTCCTGAAGGTTCCGATGACTTTGTAGTATATTGCGACGCGTCAGGGCAAGGACTAGGCTGTGTACTGATGCAAAGAGGAAAAGTGATAGCCTATGCTTCTAGGCAACTCAAAGTTCATGAGAAGAACTACACCACCCACGACCTAGAACTTGGAGCCGTTGTGTTCGCTCTCAAGATATGGAGACATTACCTCTACGGTACCAAGTGTGAAATATACACTGACCACAAGAGTCTCCAACATATCTTCAACCAAAAGGAGTTGAATATGAGGCAACGAAGATGGGTCGAACTTCTTAACGACTACGACTGTGAAATTCGGTATCATCCTGGCAAGGCAAACGTGGTGACCGATGCGCTCAGTCGAAAAGGTTATGCGAACTCCATTCATCTTCTATGTTCGCAAATCATAACCGACATCAAAGATCGAATCCGAGAAGCTTAACATGTTTCTATAACAGAAAACTACGTATGAGATGAGCTGTCATGTGGAGCAGAACTCAAAATCGAAACCAAATCCGACGGCATTCTATACTATCTAAATCGCATATGGATTCCCGATCGCGATAGCCTTCGTGATTTCCTTCTGAATGAGGCGCACAAAACACGGTACTCTGTACACCCAGGAGCCGACAAGATGTATCAAGACCTACGATACACCTACTGGTGGCCGGGCATGAAAAAGGATATTGCTGTTTTCGTTTCCAAGTGCCTTACCTGTTCCAAAGTAAAAGCTGAACATCAAAGACCTTCAGGACTTCTAACCCAACCTGAAATACCTGTATGGAAGTGGGAAAACATAACCATGGACTTCATTACCGGGTTACCTCGCACCTCCAGTGGGTATGACACTATATAGGTAATCATTGATCGTCTTACAAAATCAGCTCACTTCATTCCGATTCGCGAGGACTTCAAGAACGAGAAGTTAGCTCGTATCTACATCAGCGAGATCGTAAGCCGTCATGGTGTACCTTTAAGCATCATTTCAGACCGTGATGGTCGTTTCACTTCACGAACATGGCAAGCCGTACAAGCCGCCTTGGGTACACGATTAGACCTCAATACCGCTTTTCATCCTCAAACTGATGGACAATCTGAACGCACCATCCAAACTCTTGAAGACATGCTTCGAGCATGTGTCATAGACTTCAAAGGGAATTGGGACGCTCATCTACCATTAGTTGAATTTTCGTACAACAATAGCTATCATTCGAGTATCGGTATGGCTCCTTTCGAAGCTTTATATGGTCGTAAGTGCCGATCACCAGTATGTTGGCACGAAATTGGGGAAGCTCAAATCACCGGCCCAGAATTAATTCAAGAAACAACAGACAAGATCCATAAAATTCGAAACAATCTTCTAGTGGCACAAAGTCGTCAAAAGAGTTATGCAGATAAACGACGAAAGCCCTTGGAGTTTAACATTGGTGATCAAGTACTTTTAAAAGTATCACCGTGGAAGGGAGTAGTTCGTTTTGGCCAGAAGGGCAAGCTAGCACCACGCTACGTAGGACCTTTCAAGATACTCGAAAGAGTAGGACCTGTAGCATACAAGCTTGACCTACCAGAAGAACTCAACAGAATTCATCCCACATTCCACGTATCAAACTTAAAGAAGTGCCTCGCCGATGAAAACCTCCATATTCCCCCAGAAGATATTCAGATCGATGAATCTATGCACTTTATTGAAAGACCAGTAGAGATCATGGACTTCGGAGAAAAACGTTTAAGACGGAGTCGTATTCCAATTGTTAGGGTACGCTGGGAGTCGAAACGAGGACCTGAGTTTACTTGGGAACGTGAAGACTCAATGCGCGAAAAATACCCGCATCTTTTTCCTGTTACCACTACTACTTAAATTTCAGGACGAAATTTCTAAAAGTAGGGGATACTGTAACATCCGTCGAAAAACGGGTTTTTCAAAACCCGCTTCGTTTATTAATCGAATATTTCAGTTATAATTTTCGTTGCGTATTTAATGTTCATATAAATTTTAAACGATACATAACTAATAAACATTGTTAGAATTTTAAAACATAATTAATAAAAATAAAGAAATAGTGAATAAAAAAATAAATACCGCTGCCGGGTTTCGAACCCGGGTCAGCCGGTTGGTTAAGCAAACAACTTACCACTCCGCCACTTGACTTCTTTGTTGTTTTATTGAAACAATTAATACTTAAAATAAAACTCGAAATCAAAACCTGAGTTCAGCGCTCCCAATCCGCAGTCGCCGGAAATACCGATGATTTCGCCAATCACGACCGTTTTCCTTTGACTGAACGCGTGTATTAACTTCGACATCGGTTATAACCGATGTCTAATCCCGCAATCCCAGTCATAACCGCCAGAAAAGTTTTGACCACGAATCAAGATCAAATTCGGACTCGATTCATCCTGTTTCTTCCCTATAAATACACACCCAAGTCTCTGGTAACCTTTTCGCTCAAAATCGCACCATTTATCGAAGTCTTAGCACTCGCCGGAGAAATTCTGTACTCGCCTGACATTCACCGGATAACCGAGACTTACACCAAATCGGTAAATTTCTCGACTCTTTCGTTTTCAATCCATTGTTAGACATATACTAACTTCAATCCTTCAACCAGAATCGGTTCCAGACGACGTTGCCGGAAATTCTGCACTCGTCGGAAAATCTCTGGAAAATCTGAAATCACACTGTAAATCGGTACAATCATCTAAACCCCCTAATATCTCTTTTAGTCACTTAATTTCACTACTCATTGATCAAAACTGTTAATTGATCCGCTCAGACGGAATTCACAAATCAGAGCCGACGACCCTTGCCGGAGTTCTGAGAAAAACATCCTGTTCGGTACATTCGAATCCATAACTCTCTTTATCCATTACATTTCAATCATTTATATGTTAGACGAATGATTTAAGCAAGAACAGTCGGACATCTTTGTCTATGTCGTTACAAATGAAGAAGACGAAGTCGAAATGAGTATAAGATTAATATAAACTGAATGTTTAACCGGGTTAGACACAATGTCCAGCGGTGGACTGTGTGCAAACATACAACGCACGTCACGAGTTCGAATCTTACAACGTACTGACTTTCAGAATTAAAACCAACCTTTTTAAAACCGAATCAGAATGAGTCACAGCATGTGTATAAGAATAATATAAACCGTAATTTAAACAGATTAGACACACAGCCCAACTGGTTGGGCTGTGCCCATACGAACCGAAGGACCCGAGTTCGACTCCGGGTCCGTGCAAGCGGTTCGGCCATTTTAAATCATTTTAATATTAACTCAAATAAAATAACAATTAATTAGTATATATATATATATATAATTAAAACAAAGAATATTTCGGGTTAGACATGTAGCTCAGTTGGTAGAGCTGCGTGCACGCGTACAAGAGGTCTCGGGTTCGAACCTCACTCAGCGCACACATTACCCACAGTCCGACAGGTCAACAGTCCGGTCAACGGTCAACAGACCGGTCAACGTTCAAAAAGTCAAAAAATTTTATTTTTATTTATTTAATTTAAAAATCAATTAAAAATACTTAAAAATAATATTTTTAAAGTTAGAAAATGACCTTAAACTCACAAAATAAATATAAAAATCCTATTAAAAATTGTTAATTAAAAGTATTAGTCTCCAATAAAATCCAATTATTTACCGAACCATTTCGTTATTATTTTAGGTTAGTTCTTCATCATCGATCAAATCCCAAAACTCGTGCGCATCCAACGTCATTAAGAGAACGCACCCAATGTGAGTGAATCTCTACCAATTCCCCGTTTTAATCACATTTTTGGGGTGTATCATGTGTCGTTTAATTATTTATTTATTTAAACACTTGTGCATCCATCATATCCGTGATCAAATGTGTATTCAATATGTATCAATTGTTGTGTGGATTATGTCTAGATTAAAGTTATCATTTTCAGTACATGCATTACATTAGGCCCATCAGCTCCCCGTGGGAGACGGGTTGAGTACAGGTGCCTCATTCGATCGGCTCCGTTTGATTGAGCCTTGATCTCACATACATCATCATACATTTCATACGATCGGCTCCGTTTGATTGAGCCTTGATCTCATAATACATTATCATTCATGTCATATACTCATTCAAGGTGGTTTGTGATTGTTTGTTTATATATGTTTGCTCATATATGAATATTGCACAACTTTTCAATATTAAATACAAAATGAAATCAATAACAATGTTTTTAAACAAGGTTCACTAGCCAACTTTTGTTGACCCAAAATTTCCCCCATTTTACACATGATACAGGCGATCCAGTTGAGGCAAGAAACACATAAGAGGGCCTAGAAGAATAAATCAGTTTAAGCTTTGGATTGTTTTACTTAATTTCATTTCCTTGTATTTGTATGAATTTGATTTGAACATTTAAGTTGTAATTTGAATTTAATAAATATGAAACATTTTAGTAAACATCATGAGCTTTGGTGATAACCCAATTATGCCCCGACTCTTATTCCGCTGCGGGTCGGGGTGTGACAAGCATAGGGCTTTTTAATTTGAACTTGAACTTCAGCATTACCCAGAATTGTCGGAGAGTATCCTCATAGATTGGAGCATCGACAGTGAGTATGGTGTTGTATTTTCATGATGAAAAAATATCAATTATGAGTGAAAGGATGTGTTTTTGTCGGTTTTCTTGAAATTAGGGAGGTAGTTATGAGGGAGGTTAATGTGAAGAGCCATGATCGGTGATGAAAGTAAAGAGTAGCGAAGAAGATGATAGTGGAAACTGATGTGCGCAAAATGCAACATATAAATTACATTAATCAAGGCATAAAATCAATAGTGTATTTTGATACACTTTTGTGTTGATCGCTTGTTCTCAGATACGTCTGTAATTGTACGGTCTTTATTTATTATGTCTGTATAGTTTGGTCGTGTCGAACAAATCAAGATATCCTCCTATCTTGGTTTAGTATGACGATTAGTTTATCTGTGTAAAACAGTTGCATGTGTGCACACTGTTAAGTCTTGTGTACATCATGTCTGCTGGCACGTTCTCCGAAGAGCACATCCAAGTACGTTTGAGAGATGCTTCGTATGAGCAAGATGTTGCTCGTACGAGCTACATTCCATTCGTATGAGTGGCTCATGTAACAAGCATCTTGCTTGACTCGTACGAGCTAGTCATGTTCGTACGAGCCTTTGGTCATTGGTACGAGCATCATTTGGAGAATGTTCTTGGTGTCTTATGGTGTTTCGTATGACCAACAACATTCTTCGTACTGTTGCTAGGTGTAGACTCTATATAAACAGACATAATCTTCTCAGTTTTTGGGGGTCGGACGTGAGACATCAATGAACAAGCTAGAGAGAGAGACACAAGAACACAGAGAGTATTTCATGAGTATTTGCAAACATTGTTTGTATCTGTTTGTACTAGTTCTCTTCTGTTAGTCAAGATATTGAATCTTTGGTTATCCTGTGTTTCTTACTTTGCTTTGGTTTGCATACTTACGAGGATTCCGCACTCGTATTTGTGTTGTATAGATAGGGAAGTAGGTTAATCTTGATCCTCCAAGTGGACCTACAAGTGGTATCAGAGATTTGGCTCTCTTCCTTGTTTGAAACCAAGCTTAGTTTGGTGTCTGAGCTAGTTGTGAGGGTTTCTGGAAGTGTTCTGGAACTTTCAACAGGAAACTTAAGTTTTTAAAAAATAACCAACTTAAAACTTTGTTAAAACTTGTTGTATCCATAAAATTTTCATAAAAACCTTGTTAGAATACATGGAGACATGTTAGAATCTGGTTTTTCTTAAAATTTTCATTTGGACATATCTTCAGGTGAAACACTGCCGGAAAACTCATCGGAATATTCTTGTAGGGTTGACCAAATCTCTGGACATTCTGACTTGACTCGACTGTTTTGACTCAAAAGCTGATATGGAATGTTTGTCTTTTTAACCAAAATTGTCTAGACAACTGACCACTTTCGAAGACCAGTTTTAATTAGAAAAGGAAACTTTCACCAACCAACCCGACAAAAAGATTCCTGTCTGCGAAAAACATCCGTGCGAATAACCCATCCGCACGAAGAACAAGACTGTTCGTGCGAAAGACCAAGTCATCCGCACGAAGAACCTTATTCGCACGAAGCACATCGCACCAAAGAGGGTCTTTCGTGCGAACAACCTGGTTCGTACGAAGCACCTGGTTCGTACAAAGGTCAGTCATTCGCACGAATCTCTGATTCGTACGAAGAATAAACTTGATTTGTTTTTCGTGTTTCAGTTTTTCATAACTTTGTGGTTTTTAAAATTGTGAACTTTAAAAGGAGACTGTTATTTTCAAAAATTATTTTTTAAAACCTTTTAATTTTCATAACCAAGAAAACATAATGAGTAATAATCGTTGGGATTGGGGGAGTAGTTCAAGCACAAATCAAGACTCGTCACAACGCTCCACAACCTCATGGGTTAAATCATTAATGCCTCAACATACAACCATGATTACCACAAATCAATGGGCATGTGCCGCAAATCAAAATCAGAGCATTCAAACTCTTCTTATAAGCGAGAGTGAAACTAGGAGTAATAACCATCCACCAAAACTGAACCATATGAACGATTATCCTCTGTGGAAAAATCGTTTCCATTCATATGTTCTCGGACAAAATACAGAATTACGGACATGTTTTACTACACCATATAAAGAATCTCTCGAAGAAGCAGGATCAAATCCAACTTCTTTAGCCAATCTAGATGAAAGCGATAAAAAGGCTTATGATTTAGAGAAAAAGGCATTTGCTATCCTTACACAAGCACTTCATAAAGATATTTATCAATAGTTTGTGTACTATACCAGCACCAAAAATCTGTGGGATACCTTGGAAGCAAGAGGAGAAGGAAATGCTGCTACAAGAAAAATACGACATGATCTGCTGAAGAAGGAGTTTGAAGGTTTCATGTTCATGGAGAATGAAACATTGAGCGACATGACAACACGTTTCTACCACCTGCTCAGTGAAATGTATTCCTACAAAGTGTTAGCATCTCCACAGGAAATCGTGATGTGTTTTGCTGACGCCTTACTGCCAAAGTGGAGTCAAATTATTGACTTATTGAGGCATACAGGTGTTTTGGATGTGATCAGTATCTATGAATTTGTTCAAAAGCTGGAGAACAAAAATGAAGAAAGATTCTATTCCACAAAACCCTGAGATGTACTTTGGAGGAATTAACACAGGTGTCAATACAATTCAACAACCAAAACTTCAGACCACGTTTGTGTCAAATGTTAACCCCTTTTTACCACCACCAGTTCAAACGGATCAATCTGCCGGCTCAAGTACTCAAACCTATGGTCAAGTATTTGATCCTAAAGCCTTTCTACCACAACCTCAAGTTGTTCCACCTCAAGCTTCACCAACAAGCTTCTCAACAAGCTTTCTATGGCAACAACTTTCAACCTACAAACCCCAATACAGTCAGACTTGACACATCACATCTTACCAAAGTTAGTGTAGAAGTTGCTCTGGAACATTTGGAACTTCTAAACACCATGGTTAGTGCTTATTGTAGATTAGTCGCTGGTCAAATTGGAAACATCAATTTGACTAATGAAGACTAACAACAAATAGACAGAGATGAGATTGAGCTAATGGATATCATGGGCGTTTGCAAGTGCGATCAGAAGAGCTAAGGATTATATGAGCAGATCTGGAAGAATAAGTTTGGAAAGCAAGAAAGATACAAAATATGGTTTTGATAAATATGCTTCTACTTGCTTCAACTGTGGTGGAAAAGGTCACTTCAAACGTGAGTGCATTAGACAAAGCAAACAAGGAAATCAAAACCCTTTTCGAAATCAATCACAACCATCCAACATAGCTCATGTCAACAATGAACGGAGAATAGAAGCTGTTAACAACCCAAACAACACCAATTAGTCCGGGCCTTCAAACAACACAAACAGAGCTCTAGTAGTTCAAGATGAAGGATGCGATTGGTCAGTACAATTGGGAAATGAGAGTCAAGGAAGAACTGCATGTTATGCCAAGATTATCAATCGAATCAAACATGCTCACAGCATTAACAGTTTGATGATGATGATAGTTCGGGTATAATGGTAGTTCTGATGAAGAATGCTCAAGTACAAGTGGTTATGGATCTGATTCAGATATTAGGGAAGGAAGTGATACCGAGGTCAGTAAGTTGCTGTAAGAAGCAGAGGAGCTGAAAAGTCAGAAGGCTGGTTTGATGAAGAAAGTAGAAGCTGCAGCGAAGGAAACAGAAAAATTCTTTACAAATAGTGCATCCTTCCCTCATCATACTGCCTTCATGGCTAATGTTGATGGTTCGACAAGTTAGGTAAACTCCGACTCTCCTAAGACATGTAGTGATTGTGCTGAATTAAAAATGAAATTTGAAACAATAAACAGTCACAATCAAAACCTAGTTGTTGAACTGTCAAAATGCAAAGAGGCAAATTTGGCTTTAACTAGAAACGAAAAAGAATTCAAATCTATAATAGAAACTCTTAAGAAAAGCGTTTCTGAATTAACAAAGACAGTTTTGAACAAGCAAACAGGAATTAATGCTACATTAATATCCTTGAAGAAACAAAGAAAGAGTTAGCCATTGCCAAATGCGAACATGATGCGATCAAGCTAAAATTCGAGAGTTACTCTAACTCCCGATATGTGCTTGATCATATCATTGACGTTCAAAAGCTGAAAGGAGATGTCAAATGCATTGGGTATAATTATACCAAATTGTCTGATGAAGAGGAAATGCCACGCTTTGAACCTTCTGTACCTCTTAATCCAGAAGATTTTGCAGCAGGATTAGGGTTTAAGCTGGACAATTCCTCAGTTGAATCAAGAAAATCTAAGAACTCATCATCTGTAGCTGATCAGATCCATCTACAATAGAGGAGGATGATTCATCAGATGATGAGTCCGAGAAAATTAATTAGGATCAATCTCTTGATGAAGAAAAAGGGATAGAGATTTCTGCTATTCCTAATGAGAAAAATGTTGAGAATCAAGAGAATGATCCAATGAAATTTGTCAAGACAAATGCGTCTGCAGCTAAATATGATAATGTGTTGTATACTTTGATTAGGGACAAGAAAATTTATTCAAACAAAGACTTTCCGATCAAAAATGTAAATCCAACCTCTATTGATCAAGTTTTTGAAAATTCAACAACCAAGTTTTTTGAAAAGAAAAATCCAATCAAGTCACAACCATTATTCATTTCAAAAGAAAAACAACAAGAAAAGCGAGCTACAAAATCTAAGGTATCACAACCAAAGGATGAAGCTAAAGGCGCTCACTACAAGAAGAAATCGAAGAATGTTAAATTTGTGGGTTCAACTGGTACAGATAAAATCGAGACTTTTGAAAACATGTCTAATAAAACAAGTAAAGATTTTAAAGCGTAATAGTCAAAACAATTACACTCAACATACAAATGGGTGTGAAGAAAAACCAAGTACCTCCAGACCCACAAGTTCAACATCAAGTCATAAAACAAGATCTCCTAAATTTGCTGAAAGGAGAACATGTTTTAAATGTGCAGAGTTTGGCCACATAATAAAAAACTGCACCAACCCAGCAAAACACATATTTGTTGAGAAAGCCCTTCCTGAATCAACTTGCCATCGTCGATCTGTATCACCAAAACAAGACAAACGTATTATTAAAGAACAAGAAGAAAAGCAGAGATGTAAACAAGTAAAAATAATTGAAAAAGCATTAAAATAGGATATTTTAGAGAAGAAACCAAGTTCTTCAAGTTTGATAAAACCAGAAGTTTTTAAAACTGTAAATAATAGTAATTCTGGTAAATTTCAACAATCTTGGAAAGCTAAAACCGGTAATGTTTCAGGGGGAGGCACAAGGCTTGGGTCCCCATCTCAAACTTATCGGGTATTGAAATGTGCAGAGTGTTCCAGGAGGAACTATGAATAGTCATTGGATTGTTGATAGTGGAGCATTAAGGCACATGACTAGCGACTTAAGGCTCCTTTATGATGTGAAAAGCATTCGAGGAGGCTATGCTGCTTTTGCTGGAGACAAGGGCAGATACATCACTAGAGAAGGAATGGTATCCAACGGTGTTATCAGTTTTGATAAGATCAATTATGTTCGTCAAATTGATCACAATCTTCTAAGTGTTTCTCAAATCTGCGACAAGAAGTTCATGGTTCATTTTGATGATGCCGAATGTTATGTGCTAAAACCTGGTTTCAAGATTCCCGAAGAATGGATTCTCCTATCAGTTTTGATAAGATCAATTTGTATATTCTTGACATGAGCCAAGCTATTACCACGTTTGCCCAGGTCACATGTTTTGTCTCAAAAGCCACCGAAAAGGAATGAATCTCTTGGCACAGACGAATGGGTCACCTTAACTTGAGGAAAATGAACTATTTAGTGAAAAACAATCTTGTGAGTGGTGTACCAGTTAAGAACTTTCATCTGAAAGACGTCTGTGTATCATGCCAAAAAGGAAAGCAAGCTAGAAAATCTCATCCTGTGAAGAAGATTAACACAGTGAATATGCCTCTGGAACGTCTTCATATGGACCTCTTTGGACCTATGAAACACAAGACTACCTTTGATGATTCATATTGCTTAGTAGTTACAGATGACTACTCAAGATTTTCATGGGTGAATATGTTGGCACACAAGAGTGAAGTTCCTGAAATCCTCAAGAATCTCCTGATACTACTCGAAAATTTGTACAATTTGAAGATAAGGAGAATCAGAAGCGACAATGGCACCGAATTCAAGAATCATGTTATGGATGAGTTTTGTTCTTCTAAAGGCATTTTGCATGAGTACAGTTCTCGTTACACTCCACAACAAAATGGTGTCGTTGAGAGGAAAAATAGAACTTTGATTGAAACTGCAAGAACTATGGTAGTAGAATCAAAACTTCCTGTTCAATTCTGGGGGAGGCTGTGTCTACTGCATGTTATACGATGAATAGAGTTCTTACGGTGAAGAGGCATGGGAAAACTTGTTTTGAGTTGTTACATAAAAGGAAACCAGATGTGTCTTTCTTGGAACCTTTTGGAGCTCCTTGCACTATGATTGATCCACATGGAAAGTTCGGTCCTAAGGCTATTGAAGGTTTCTTTCTTAGATATGCTACTGCTAATTTCAGAGTGTGGAATTTGTCATCGAAAAAGATTGAAGAATGGGGTGAAGTAAGAGCTCCGGGTGCTCCTTGGATGTTTGACTACGATGGGCTATTTAACTCCTTTAATATGCCAACTTTTGATGATGCTTCTGCAGCTGCTCAAATGTTACTCGAAAGTGATACTGCAGTTGACTAGTCATTAGTATGACTAATTATTGTTAACCCTCAAGTGTCTACTTCGGTTAACAATCTTGTTCAGAATGAGGAATTCGAAGATGCTGCTGATTATAATAGTTCATCAGAGGACGAGAGTTCCGTGATGCAAATGAAGCTACTTCTGGTGCAGTTCCTTGAATTTCAGATGTCACGTCAAATGTACAAAATCAAGGGATAGCTGAAGGTCATGCTTCTACATCTTCATTAAATCCAGCAAACGAATTAGTTGTTGATCTGAATATAAATAACTTGGGTATAAATTCTCGAGTTCCTGATGTTCCTGAAACTCGAATTTATAATACCCATCCTCAGTAGAATATTATAGGAAATGTCCTAAGTGGTGTGCAGACTCGTAATCAGCTAAGGAATAATCAGAATGGGGGTTTGTATTCGGTTATAAGGGAATCTGGGGAACAAGATGATTGGTCTTTTGCCTGCTATGTCTGCCAAGTAGAACCAAAATCTTGGAAGGAGGCAATGAAAGAAGACTCATGGGTGAGGCAATGCAAGAAGAACTTCAGCAATTTTAGAAGTTAGGCGTGTGGAAATTGGTTGACAAGCCTGACAACTACAAGAAGATTGGAACAAGATGGGTTTATAAATGTAAGAAGGATGACCGAGGTGTTGTTGTGAGAAATAAAGTAAGATTGGTTGTCCAGGGCTCTAATCAGGTAGAAGGCATTGATTACAGTAAAGTTTATGTACCAGTAGCATGTCTTGAGGCCATAAGAATCTTTTTGGCTTATGCGTCCTACAAGAAGTGTACCGTTTACCAAATGGATGTGAAGAGTGCATTTCTTCATGGTGTGGTTGAAGAAGAAGTATATATTCAGCAACCGCCTGGTTTTGAAGATCCAATTCATCCTGATAAGGTTTGGCTTCTCAATAAGGAGTTATATGGTCTTTATCAAGCTCCTCGGGCTTGGTATGAAAGATTGTCTTCTAATCTTCTGAAGAATGGTTTTCGACGTGGATTGATCGACTGTACTCTTTTCATCAAGGAAGAAAATGAGGACTTATTGCTGGTACAAGTATCTGTTGATGATATTATTTTTGGGTCTACAAACGAGAAATTATGCGAAGAATTTGAGAAGGTGATGCAAGAGAAGTTTGAGATGAGCGCATTGGGAGAAATGACTTTCTTTTTAGGTTTGTAGGTTCATCAATCTAAGGAAGGGATTTTCATCCATCAAACCAAGTACGTCGGGGATATTGTCAAATGACTTTAGATGGAAGACTCAAAGCCTTTGGGAACTCCATTAGCTAAAAATCATGGGATACTCCTGATGGAATGGATGAACATGTGGAACCATCTCTTTATCTGCTATGATCGGATCTCTTATGTATCTTACTACTTCAATACCCGATATAATGTACCCAACATGTCTTCTAGCTCGCTATCAGTTAAGTCCAAAGGTTTCTCATTTGATGACTGTGAAAAGAATCTTTCGTTATTTGAAGGGTTGTCCGGACACTGGTCTCTGGTACCCTAAGGATGATCAGTTTGATTTGACAGCATTCAGTGATTCTGATCATGGTGGCTGCAAGATCGATACAAAATCAACATCAGCAGGGTGTCAGTTCTTGGGAAATCACCTAGTCACGTGGCAGTGAAAAAAGCAGACTTGTATAGCTACATCAACCTGTGAGGCTGAGTATATTTCAGCCTCTAGTTGCTGCTCTCAGGTTCTATGGATCCAACAGCAAATGCGCGACTACGATTTTGAATTCTAACTACTCCTATTTTTGTTGATGACGAAGCTGCTTTACAGATCACTCGTAATCCTGTACAACACTCAAAAACCAAACACATTGATATTAAGTATCTTTTCATACAAGATTTTTATGAAAAGAAACTTATCAATGTTGTTAAATGTCACACCCCGACCCGCAGCGGAAAAGGTGATCGAGGCATGATTGGGTTATCAGCAAAGCTCATGACATTTATTATAACGTTTCATATTCATTAGTACAATTTAAAGGGAAACATACAATCATAATTACATCATGTCCTAAACATCATTCTAAACTTCATTGTTTTCTTCTAAGGCATTTCCTATGTTTTCCTTGCTTCATCCTGTTCACCTGTATCATGTGTAAAAATGGTTTTTGGATCAACAAAAAGTTGGCGAGTGAATCCTATGAAAAACATTTGAACAAGTTTATTTAATTGATTATAAAATAAAGTGCACAACCACATATGAGTAAATATAGATGTAAACTTATTCACAAAACACTTAATCATTAGATAATGCATATACATACAATAATGGATTGTTTTGAGACACGCGTTGCTCAACTCGTCTCCCACGAGGAACTGATGGGCCTAATGAATGATTTGCATATAACTTGACAATATGAAATACATAACTACAAACACTATATACAATCTAAGTTTGGATCACAATATGGTATGGCACAAGTTTAAATAAACAAGTTAATTTTTAGTGACACATGACACACCCCAAAACGTGTAATTAAAAAGGGGAGTTGTAAGATTCACTCACATTGGGTGTGTTCGGTTGATGATGTTGAATACGCACGAAGTTGGATTTAACCACGAGTGAAACTAACCTAGATAATAACATAATGGTTTGGTAAATAAGGAGATTTTATTAATCAATTTTAGTAGGATGATTGGATATATTTTTGTGAGTTTAAGGCTATTTTCTAACCTTAAAAATGTTATTTTTAAGTATTTTTAATTATTTTTAAATAAAATAAATAAATAAAAATAATAAAAAAAGTTGACTTTTTGCGACAGTTGACCGTTGACTTGTTGACTTGTTGACCGGTCAGGCTGTTTAAATTCATGCGTTGGGTGAGGCTCGAACCCGAGACCTCCCGTACGCGTGCACGCAGCTCTACCAACTGAGCTACGTGTCTAACCCGAAATATTTCTGTTTTTAATTATATTTATATACAAACTGAATTAATCTGAAAATCATTTGTTTTAAAAACAATTTTAAATGCATCGAACCGGTGTTCTCCACAGGTCTCGAACCCGGGACCAGTGGTTTAGGTTAACACACAGTCCACCGCTGGACTGTGTGTTTAACTTATTATATAATCTGATTTTTATTATACTTATATACAAACTAAATAATTTCATTTCTGCCTTATATAAAAAGTTTGATAATTGTCCGGATCGGTGCGGTAGTCCGGACTCGAACTCGTGACGTGCGATTAAACGTTCACACAGTCCACCACTGGACTGTGTGTCTATCTTGGTTATTATTCCGTTTTTTATTAAACTTAACATCTATGTGAAATGAATCCGGTTCAGTAAAAAAAGAACATTTTTATTAAGGCAAGCATGCGTGGGACAAGAATCGAACTCGGGACGTAAGCGTGTTTTATGTGCACACAGTCCACCGCTGGACTGTGTGTCTAACCCGAGTTATATCTTGATTTAAATTATACATATAGACAACTGATACTTCGTCTTCTTCGTTGGACTCAACCAGAAACGGAGTCCGACTGGTTCGATGATTTTATCAAGTTTCTTTAGTGTGTTGCGGTTAATTACAGGTGAGATAAATAAAAAGAATGAAAGATTAACTGTTAGATATACCGAACAGGGCTCCTCTGTTTCGCCGGCGAAGCTCCGATGTCAGCAGGTTGTTCCGGCGACGTGTGTCTTGCGGCAGAGAGTCTTCAGCGAGCTTGAGGTGAGTGTGGGTGGCTTCGGTATGAGCTCTGGGTGTTCAGTAAGGCACAGAGGTGAAAGGCTCGCTTTTCCGGCGAGTTACAGCAGTTCTCCGGCGAGTGAGATTATGTCGGGAAAGAGGGTGATTGTGAGCGAAAAAGTTAACAGAGGTTAGAAGGGGTATTTATAGGGCAGAACATCGACGTATTTAGTCTGATTTCCGTCTTGATTCGTCGGTTAATGATTTTCCGGCGGTTATGACTTGCGTCGCGGGTTCAGACGTCGGTTATAACCGATGTAGTAGTTAATGTTTACGTTAAAACTGAAGAAACCGTCCGATCTCGGCGAAATCGTCGGGATTTCCGACGACTGCGATTGGGCGCGTCGGTTTTTGAATTCGAGATTTATTTTATGTATTAATTGTCTCCAATAATTAACAAGGAACATAAGTGGCGCAGTGGTTGGATGGTTAAGTGTTAAGGCTGTGCTGAATGTCTGGCTGACCCGGGTTCGAAACCCTGCAGAAGCCTTTTATTTTTATTTCCTTATTTTTAAATACTTTTTCAAAAATAAATTATATATTTCAATATACTTATTAATTATGTATCGTTTAAAATTAATTTGGGCATTAAATACGCAACGAAATTTTTAACTGATTGTTCGGTTAATAAACGGAGCGGGTTTGGTAAATCCGTTTTTTTTTTACGGATGTTACAGTATCCCTGCTTTTTAGAAATTTTGTCCCAAAATTTAAGTAGTGATATATTTGACTAAAATCATGGTGTTTAGTTTGACAGTTACATACTTAAAAAAAGTAAGGGTTTAAGTTTTTGTTTGAGGCGGTAACGTTCCTTGTAAGGGTTAAGTACCCTGCTACAAGAATCGCTTTTGTTGCCTACGGTAAAAATATTGATAAGCAGAGTTGATTCACTAAGTATGATTTCATGCGTAAGAGTTTTGATATGTTTGGGAAAATATGGTTATATCCTAAAACAACATTTTTAATACTACAACCTACATGGAACTCCTCATAACCGTCTAACAATACATCTGATCCTTTGACAAGAATACTTATATATAGGAAGTACCAGTGGCGTTTCCACCATATTCTTGTCAAATTTTCATTGGTTTTATCAGTAAGTTATGATTGGTTCTAAGATGTGACTCTAGAACATAAATAAACGCCACAACCAATGTACCAAGAAATTACTAAATCCTACATAGAACTTCTCATAACCGTCTAACAATGCCTCTGATCCTTTGACAAGAATACTTATATATAGGAACTACCAGCGGCGTATCCACCATATTCTTGTCAAATTTTCATTGGTTTTATCAGTAAGTTATGATTGGTTCCATGATATAACTCTAGAACATAAATAAACACAACAACCAATATCTGAGTCCAAATTCTGATAGCATACATGTTTGAATGGTGACAGTTCCTCTCTCGTTTGTTATGATGGAGAGGTTAGTTTATGTAGAAATAGAACACAATTCAATTTCTTTAAGTGGCGAGATGATATGAATGTAACACAAATTTCAACCAAAACAATACTAAATCCTACATGGAACTTCTCATAACCGCCTGATAATGCCTCTGATCCTTTGGCAAGAATACTTATATATAGGAAGTACCAGCGGCGTATCCACCATATTCTTGTCAAATTTTCATTGGTTTTATCCGCAAGTTATGATTAGTTCTATGTGACTCTACAACAACACAACAACCAAAACTTGACTCTTAATTCTGATAGTATCCATGTTTGAATGATGACAATACCTCTCTCGTTTGTTGTGATGGAGAGATTAGTCATTGTGGAAGTGAGACATAGCTCAACTTCTGAAATTGAAATACGCTGAAATGTATGATGAACAAACTTTGACCAAAACATACTAAATCCTACATGGAACCTCTCATAACCGCCTGATAATGCCTCTGATCCTTTGACTTTATCCGCAAATTATGATTAGTTCTATGTGACTCTACAACAACACAACAACCAAAACTTGACTCTTAATTCTGATAGTATCCATGTTTGAATGATGACAATACCTCTCTCGTTTGTTGTGATGGAGAGGTTAGTCATTGTGGAAGTGAGACATAGCTCAACTTCTGAAATTGAAATGCGCTGAAATGTATGATGAACAAACTTTAACCAAAACATACTAAATCCTACATGGAACCTCTCATAACCGCCTGATAATGCCTCTGATCCTTTGACAAGAATACTTATATATAGGAAGTACCAGCGGCGTATCCACCATATTCTTGTCAAATTTTCATTGACTTTATCCGCAAGTTATGATTAGTTGTATGCGACTCTAAAACAACACAACAACCAAAAACTTGAGTCTTAATTCTGATAGTATCCATGTTTGAATAATGATAATACCTCTCTCGTTTGTTGTGATGGAGAGGTTTGTCTATGTAGAAATGGAATACAATCCAATTTCTTTAAATGATAACATGCCATAAATGCTAAATCAGTAAGTACAAAACAAACTTCAATCAACATAATACTAAATTCCACATGGAACTTCTCATAACTGCCAGATAATGCCTCTGATCCTTTGGCAAGAATACTTATATATAGGAAGTACCAGCGGCGTATCCACCATATTCTCGTCAAATTTTCATTGGCTTATCCGTAAGTTATGATTAGTTCTATGTGACTTTAAAACATAAATAAACTGAAATAGTAATACGCATTAAGATCCTTGGATAAGATCTTGATTTTCGGTGAAGGGGACTAGTTTGGTGTTTTCGTTTGGGCCGTCATTATCTTCGACATGACTGGCGTTGATGTTGAAAACTCTTCCTCTTGCTGGTGGCCTAGTGATTGGGTTTTCTTGATTTACTTGGTTAACTGGGTTTGATTGAGCTTGAGCGTTTATGATGTTAACCAATCGAGGGCATGTGTTTCTAAAGTGGGTAGGGTCGCCACAATTGAAACAAGCTCGAACATATGGGAACATGGGGTATTGGGGTTGTTGATAGGTTTGGACCATGTTTTGAGTAGGGGGAGAGATTTGGTTTTGAGGGGTGCGGCAAACCTTGCTTAAATGACCATAGCGTCCACAATTCGCACATAATTGACAAGGTAAGGTAGATGGATGGTGATAAAAACAGGTGTTGCATCGAGGGTGAGGTCCAAGGTATGGTTTCTTATTCGGGTAAGTTGAGTCGGGTGCTACTTGCGTGATTGGGATAGCTTGGATGGGTATGGCTTGTGAAATTGGTTGATTACGTTGGGTGACAGCGAGAAGTTGCCCATCTCGTTTTCTCTTAAAAATGGGTTGAGAAGGGGATTCGGTTTGGGTGGAGTTTGAAGTTTCAGTCGATGCCTTATCCTTCTTCTTCTTCTCTTCCTTGAAGTCTTTGTTCCGGATTCGGTTTTCGGTGACCTCTGTAGCTAACTTCATTGCTGCTTCCAAAGTTGCAGGCGTGGTACTTATTACAGAGTCCTGAATCTTTGACGGAAGACCTCGAATGTAGTGCTCGATCAAACGGTAGAGTGGAGTGAACAAGTTGGGAACCATTTGATTTAACTCGAGGAACCTTTTGTTGTAGGTGGTGTGGTCGCCTTCCTTTTGCTTCAACGAATAGAACTCATCCTCTAATTTCTTGATTTCGCTCCTCGGGCAAAACCGTCTTGTCATGATTTCTTTCAACTCTTCCCAAGTCAAAGTCATAGCGTCTTCAACACCTCGTTTGGCCTTCTCTGTATTCCACCAAGTAAGTGCTATTCCATATAAACGACCAGTAGCATAACGCACCTTGCGAGCATCGGGGCAATCGCAATTTAGAAAAGTGTTCTCCATTTCTTCACACCAATGGAGGAGAGCGGTGACACCTTCAGTCCCTTCGTATTTTGGAGGGTCGCAGGATTTGAAATGCTTGTAGGTGCATTTGGTGGTAATTGGGGGAGGGTTGATAACATTTTGATCTTCTTGGTTGACAGGATTAGCGGTAAGTGCTTGTTGGACTTGGATTACAATGTTGGGTATTACGGCAGCCATTTGTTGAGCGATTAAGGCAGCCATGCGCTCGCGAGCTTTTCCTGCTCTCATCTTCCTACGGGCGAGGCTAGAAGACATCTACAAGGAATACATGTCAAGAGTATGAGTTGGATGTTTTTGGGTTCACGGGTCGTATTTAGGAATGAACATTCATAAAATAAATATAGAAAAATAAATCTACTACATCCATAGGATGTCTTGGGCTTTGCTCGTCATTGGGCCTTGCATGCCGCCATACTTCACCTTCGTAATCATGTGGGCCCCCATGAATACCGGGTTTTTCATATGGTTCACATGTGTTAGCCTGGTTACGTACACTAAAACCCGGAGAAAATCGAGAAATATGTAACGTATGATATTCGGAATGTGCCCAGGTATAGACACGGTGACACCTCAAAGTGGGGTTAGTTCGAACGACGTTTGGTGTGGCATGCTTTGGCCTAATAGGTCCTTCGTACTCTCATCGTTAGTCCCCAGGTAGGCAAACTGGTCCGTTATATTGGATTTATACGAATGCCAACCTAGACAGGACGTTCTGACTACCGGTACTTGTACCCTTCCAGTTACTACATGTGTGATATCCCGGGTTTTTCGGATAACTTACACGTGACACTTGTCGAATAATATATACGCTAAGTATTAAGCGTGCACGAATTAAATGAATACGTGTTGTGTGTTGTGTAAATTTTAGTTATAGAATAATTACTGTAGAAATGTACACGAACTAAACCGAACCGCGACGTGAACCAACTTCGATTCATCGTGACTCTAGGAGTAACAAGTTTTAAACTTTAGCTCAAGTCAAGTCCTCGGCCAAGATCGAATCCAAACCAAGAGCAAACCTAAACCAAACCAAATCAGACTTTTCGACCGAGATCAAACCCAAACCAACCACCCTAGTTCCTCGGCCAAAAATCTCAAACCAAAATCCGCAATCCTTATCTCTTGCGCCTATACAACTTTCATCACATCCAAACCAAACTAACTCACCCAAGTCCCTCGGCCATAAGATCAAACCAAACCAAGTTCTCGGCCACAAGTTCAAACCCAAAACCGTAACCATGTTGTCACCGATCCCTTATAAATACTAACACACATGCATGTCTTCCTTCGCAAACACACACAAAACTCTAACAAGAAAAACTGCCGTCGGCAGCCTTACTCTTGCACCTTCCGATCGCGAACAGCTTCCTCCCTTCATCATCTCGATCTGATCAGCTTGTTCAGTCCATTCAATCGCAAAACAGCCGCTCCCCACTCTTCTTCACGGTCGCAAACCAGCTTCCTTCTCGGTCACGGATCTTCTCGGTTGCAAGCAATCGTCGATCACCGGATTCCTTAGCTTAATCACGGTTCGTTTACCTTATCATTAAAAGATTAGAACTTATCATATGATACAAGATCATATTCGGATACATGTGTTGTGACTTTGTTGTGTTCGGATCGCATGATTGATTAGTTGTTTCGGATATACACATGCTTGAATGAATTGATTAGTTGTTTCGGATATACACATGCTTGAATGAATTGATTTGTTGTTCCGGATATACACGTACTTGAATGAAGAGATTAGCTTGTTTCGGATTATAGGTGTTTTATGTAATCGGCTGAATTGGTTATAAACATAACTGTTTTCGGAAATCATAAGTTCGCAAGTGTGTTTTGGTTGTAATAACTAGAAGTAAGAACTAGGGTTTGCATGGATAGGTTATTAGTGTTAATCTATGATTAGAAATCGGTTCGTGATCGCCTAGACTAATCGCATGAACGAGTTATACGAGCTTATTATAAAGAGATGCTGAAACAGGATGCTGATTAAAAGTTACAGCCGACTTCATCTGGCTGTAACTCGGTCGTTAGTTGTCGAAAAACGGATTTTCTGATGTCTAGAACGTAGAGATTTTAATAAGGAATCTAATGGCGCCGGATTCATAATTTTCTGAAATCGTTTGATATTTTTAAAGGGCTAAACAAGTTCAGTAGCTAAAGCTGTGAAAATTCTGGAATTTTGTTGGTGGTTTATCAAGCTAGATTTTAAAATCAGTAGGGAGTTGAGTCATGATTTTTGTACAGCAACTAGGTATAGAAATTTCCGGGCAACTCCAATTGGAATTTTGTTAATCGGACGATCAGTGATTTTTAAATAAATTCTTCCGTGGACTGCAGTCAGAAAGCGGTAAATCTGACTGCAGCTTAGTGAATTAATATTTATGGTTAATTGGTAAAGATTTAGGACTTGGAAAAATTATATAAATTTCTATGGTATAAATGTGACCTACTGTAAAAATATGGGAATTTTTGGAATGTTAGAACTATTTTATAAAAATCCTAGAAGACAGCTGAATAATTGAGTGTTAAGCAGAAAGTTGATAACTTGTGATTGTATGCATTAAAGTGTTGCATGGAATTGAAATATGTTCATGATAAGTTGTTTGATTACTATGATCACATGAGAATACTTGCATGCATGTTTGAGTGTTAGATATGTTGTTGGTATGTATCACTTTGTGAGTCAATTTCGTGTGGAATTTGTATTGGTGTGATTACACACTGACGTGGAATTAATTGGTTTGTTAGGACGCAACTAGCGGTCCCATCTCTTATAACATCTTTGCTACACTAACCGAGCAAATAAAGGTGAGTTCACGGCCCCTAACTTTATCCGGTTTTTAAACAACAGGGGGAGAAACATGTATACACTCTCAAACTCAATCTCTTTACGTTATACGAATTTAACGTCACATAACTATACGGTAACTAAGTTAATGTTAATGTAATGTTATGGTCACTAAGCAGCTTTATCACCTAAGTCCTCGACAATCTCCTCGGATCGTTAGTATTTGGGTTAAATAGCGGGGGAATTATAAGTAGTACTACTGGGTCTGACGAGCCCCATCCGAGCTAGTCGCGCTAGCCGACCGGGTATGGTCAACGGGTGTATGATTGGCCTAACATCGCCATGGTCATGTGATAGGCCTGGCAAAACGGAGGCACAACAGTCAGCTTCGATCGCGAACTCTTACGTGACATGACTTTAGGCTAGCTACCTATATACATTAATATTGAACTTAATTACGGAACAACTTAATATTCCGGGTTGGAATATTGGAAACATCAACTTATTATCCCGGGTTGGGGATAATAGAAATAACAACTTAATATTCCGGGATGGGAATATTGGAAGCAACAACTTATTATTCCGGGATTGGAATAATGGAACTGATATGTTATCCCAGGTTGGGGATAACGGAGTAATAAACTATAACCGAACAAACGAATTTATGAAAACCTGTGAACTCACTCATCTTTAATGTTGACACTTGTTTCTTTACATGTTTCTCAGGACGCTAGGAGCTCTAGGTGCACGCACATGCATTGAACAAGACATCTTTATCGAGTCTCATTTATTAATATTGTTTTGGGATTTTTCATTTGTTTTGGCGTTTGTGTTGGCGCCCGTATCACTACTTATTTATGCTTCCGCTCAAACTTTAAAAATAATGCTCTGCTAAATATTGGTAATTGATATAAAATCTACAGTGAACGATTTTGCAAAACGTATAATCAAATCATGTAGAGTCGTTCGACGTACTAGTGTTTCAGATTCTGGTTTGTTCACACGCCTCGCGGTAAAACTCCGCAAGTGGAAATTGAGGGTGTGACAACATGCCCGTCGCAGAACTTACTTTGATGAGATTTGAAAATTGCGACAAAATATTTGAATAATGAAAGTATGAAGATGATTTAAATATATGAACATTGAAATATGTATGATGAATGTGTATGTAAGTATGTATGTTTCACTGTAAGTATAAACAAATATGAAACAAATAAACATCATAAGTTTGCATGTAACCGCATGAACAATTAAGATCTAGTCAACTATAGTATAGGTTCTAAGGGTCTAATAACCTATCCTATATCCCTATAGTCATGGCTCTGATACCAATCTGTCACACCCCGACCCGCAGCGGAAAAGGTGATCGAGGCATGATTGGGTTATCATCAAAGCTCATGACATTTATTATCACGTTTCATATTCATTATTACAATTTAAAGGGAAACATACAATCATAATTACATCATGTCCTAAACATCATTCTAAAGTTCATTGTTTTCTTCTAAGGCATTTCCTATGTTTTCCTTGCTTCATCCTGTTCACCTGTATCATGTGTAAAAATGGTTTTTGGATCAACAAAAAGTTGGCGAGTGAATCCTATGAAAAACATTTGAACAAGTTTGTTTAATTGATTATAAAATAAAGTGCACAACCACATATGAGTAAATATAGATGTAAACTTATTCACAAAACACTTAACATTAGATAATGCACATACATACAATAATGGATTGTTTTGAGGCACGCATTGCTCAACTCGTCTCCCACGAGGAACTGATGGGCCTAATGAATGATTTGCATATAACTTGACAATATGAAATACATAACTACAAACACTATATACAATCTAAGTTTGGATCACAATATGGTATGGCACAAGTTTAAATAAACAAGTTAATTTTTAGTGACACATGACACACCCCAAAACGTGTAATTAAAAAGGGGAGTTGTAAGATTCACTCACATTGGGTGCGTTCGGTTGATGATGTTGAATACGCACGAAGTTGGATTTAACCACGAGTGAAACTAACCTAGATAATAACATAATGGTTTGGTAAATAAGGGGATTTTATTAATCAATTTTAGTAGGATGATTGGATATATTTTTGTGAGTTTAAGGCTATTTTCTAACCTCAAAAATGTTATTTTTAAGTATTTTTAATTGATTTTTAAATAAAATAAATAAATAAAAATAATAAAAAAAGTTGACTTTTTGCGACAGTTGACCGTTTACCGTTGACTTGTTGACTTGTTGACCGGTCAGGCTGTGTAAATTCATGCGCTGGATGAGGCTCGAACCCGAGACCTCCCGTACGCGTGCACGCAGCTCTACTAACTGAGCTACTTGTCTAACCCGAAATATTTCTGTTTTTAATTATATTTATATACAAACTGAATTAATCTGAAAATCATTTGTTTTAAAAACGATTTTAAATGCATCGAACCGGTGTTCTCCACAGGTCTCGAACCCGGGACCTGTGGTTTAGGTTAACACACAGTCCACCGCTGGACTGTGTGTTTAACTTGTTATATAATATGATTTTTATTATACTTATATACAAACTAAATAATTTCATTTCTGCCTTATATAAAAAGTTTGATAATTGTCCGGATCGGTGCGGTAGTCCGGACTCGAACTCGTGACGTGCGATTAAACGTTCACACAGTCCACCACTGGACTGTGTGTCTATCTTGGTTATTATTCCGTTTTTATTAAACTTAACATATATGTGAAATGAATCCGGTTCAGTAAAAAAAGAACATTTTTATTAAGGCAAGCATGCGTGGGACAAGAATCGAACTCGGGACGTAAGCGTGTTTTATGTGCACACAGTCCACCGCTGGACTGTGTGTCTAACCCGAGTTATATCTTGATTTAAATTATACATATAGACAACTGATACTTCGTCTTCTTCGTTGGACTCAACCAGAAACGGAATCCGACTGGTTCGATGATTTTATCAAGTTTCTTTAGTGTGTTGCGGTTAATTACAGGTGAGATAAATAAAAAGAATGAAAGATTAACTGTTAGATATACCGAACAGGGCTCCTCTGTTTCGCCGGTGAAGCTCCGATGTCAGCAGGTTGTTCCGGCGACGTGTGTCTTGCGGCAAAGAGTCTTCAGCGAGCTTGAGGTGAGTGTGGGTGGCTTCGGTATGAGCTCTGGGTGTTCAGTAAGGCACAGAGGTGAAAGGCTCGCTTTTCCGGCGAGTTACAGCAGTTCTCCGGCGAGTGAGATTATGTCGGGAAAGAGGGTGATTGTGAGCGAAAAAGTTAACAGAGGTTAGAAGGGGTATTTATAGGGCAGAACATCGACGTATTTAGTCTGATTTCCGTCTTGATTCGTCGGTTAATGATTTTCCGGCGGTTATGACTTGCGTCGCGGGTTCAGACGTTGGTTATAACCGATGTAGTAGTTAATGTTTACGTTAAAACTGAAGAAACCGTCCAATCTCGGCGAAATCGTCAGGATTTCCGACGACTGCGATTGGGCGCGTCGGTTTTTGAATTCGAGATTTATTTTATGTATTAATTGTCTCCAATAATTAACAAGGAACATAAGTGGCGCAGTGGTTGGATGGTTAAGTGTTAAGGCTGTGCTGAATGTCTGGCTGACCCGGGTTTGAAACCCGGCAGAAGCCTTTTATTTTTATTTCCTTATTTTAAATACTTTTTCAAAAATAAATTATATATTCCAATATACTTATTAATTATGTATCGTTTAAAATTAATTTGGGCATTAAATACGCAACGAAATTTTTAACTGATTGTTCGGTTAATAAACGGAGCGGGTTTGGTAAATCCGTTTTTTTTTACGGATGTTACATTAAAATCCACCGATCACCAACGTGCCGACCCGTATACAAAAGGTTTTGATAAATCTCGTTTTGATTATCTACTTTTGGTCAATGGCATCAAGGTGAAACCTAAGTAAATCATCCTTGGCTAATCATTTTTCGTAAATATTTTCTTAAAATCTAAAAATTACAAAAAGATTTTCTATTTTCTCTTAGTTTTTTTTATTTTAGGGGAAGAATATTTCAAGAAAATAGAAAAACATGAGAAAATACAAAAATACAAAGAATATGTCCTTTATGTATTTAAAGTTTTATTTATTTACCTTCTTTATTGAAGGGAGAGAAAAAAATTAGAAAAATACAAAAACAATAGAAAAACCAAAAATCAAAAATGAGTTTCTTGGATAGATAAGAGAAGATGATGATACACACCGGTGATCTGTCAAAAATGGTCAAAAACATAAAACGGAAATTGATAAGTAGCTTTACTAATGATGTATCGGTAGGCTCACAATCAGATTAAAATGTGCAGGTTGATATAAACATAATGGACTGCAAGCCAGGTGGGAACCATTCATTGGCATATGGTCTTGGTACCGAAATTTCGTTTGATAGTATGCCGAGGTTCTGAGGTATGTGGTCTTTATGCTGACTTATCATCTGGGTATCATGGTTGAATCTTTTACCGAAAAATAACAGTGACATAAGTCTAGAACTTCCATGATATCATACATGCGTGTACATACTGCATACGACCTTCAATAAGTACTAAAAATATCACATTCACCTATCAATAAGTGATAAAATATCACAGCTTTATGCAGGACTAAGTTCGTCTCTTTGTCTGTACGATGATACTAACCTGTTCACGGACTTACTCCTGTGCCCTGCATACATCTGAAAATCAAGTTCCTCATCAATAAGTGATTTTATCACATAGGGCTTGTTTTCAATCAAAATAAGTGAGTATCTCACATCATATAAGTCAAAACAGATGATAAGCAGTATACTCACCGGAAAATTTTCTCTCGTGCATATCTTGATACGAGAATGTGTCGTGAAATGGTTGAACACCAGCTAGTAAGTATAAATCATACATTAATCATATCTCCTAATCAAGATTACATCTGATAAGTTGAGCTTACGTGGACAACAATACCGATAATCATAGTAGAATGCCTATTTATTTAATTTGATGTTTTAAACAAAACTCATTTTTGGCAAGATTAAAAGCTGGTATGATTCTCTTACCTTGAAACTCTGAAAAAGAATTATCTAGTAAATATATAGTTTATTCTTATCTTTTATTAGTCATTTTACTTTATTTTAGTTTAGTTTGGGCTGTTGTTAAATTGAAGTATTTATGATTTAGCCAAAGATGGAAACTCAAAAGTTTTCTACCAAGATTCGCCCTGAAAATCAATTGTCTTGTTATCATAACTTCATAAAGTACTTTCTTACAACGGGTAAACTCATTTCAAAGAACAAAATATGTTTAACGAGCACTTTTCCTAACTTAATTTGTGATTAGTGTGGGTATGTGCAAATTTCTAAACAGGTCAATGAAAAACCTAAGGCCCTCGAAGAACTGAAAGTCCAGTTTTGAAAAACTTGGCCTCGTACGAATCAGAGATCACTCGTACGGATCATTGTGCATTGTACGAATGACCACTGGGGTCTTGTACGAATGAAGTTCTTCGTACGAGCTAAGGTTGTTCGCACGACTGTCTTGATGTGATATAAAAGGTGATGAAGTTCTTTGGTAGAAATTTACATTAACCTTTCTCACGTCATCTGTACACCTCTCCTTAAGTTGTTTTTTATTTCTTTAAGGTATATTTGACAATGTTGGCATACTTTGAAGATAAGCAACTTGAACATTATCTGACCATGTGACTTGACTGACATGAACAACAAACTTTAAGTGAAGAATCTTTAACGAAAAACAAGTACCTCATGAATAGTCTTCTCTTGAAGTTGTTTGTGCGAACAATGTCCGTACGAGTGAAGTATCACTCGCATGAGTAACATATCGCTCGTACGAGCCAGTTACTCGTACGAGTGAATCACTTGTTTGACTAAATCAAGTGTTTGTAAAACTCAGTTGTTCTTCGTACGAATAAATTGTTAATCGTATGAGTCAATAGTTCTTCGTCCAGGGAATACATACATACAGAAAGTTTGAAATAAAAAAAAAAACTTTTTGTATATATTCCCTAATGAATTTATGTTATTTCCTTGTTGTCTTACGTGTACAGAATGGAACAAAAGAAACATAAAAGAAAACCCGCAATGAAGAGAACTAACAAGTCAGAAGTGGATATTATGTCAGAACCAAGACATAACATGGTGGCCTACTTAGATCCAGAAAACAAATTTGCTAAGTACAATGGTATAATGAAGTTTTTGCGTGACTCACATATACGTTATGCTATCACGCACAAGACTACAGTAAACAAGACGTTGATCAAGGAATTTTGGGATTCAGCTAAAGTTGATGAAGTGAATGGGCAGGAACTTATCCGTGGGAGAGTAAATGACTTGAACGTAGATGTCTCTGTTGAAATCATTAACTCATTATTACAGCTTGGCAATGATTCTAAACAAAGTACAATTGAAGTGTCAACGTGGATGTTTGCTTAGAATGAAATGTGTTGGAAATTTTCTCGTGGGACAGCTAAACAAAGCATGGTTGCCACTCCGATACAAGTTCTTTTTACATGTTTAATTCAGTGTTTGAGCAACCGACGAAGTGGTTATGACATGGCGAATAATGACTTGGCTGGAATGATGATAGCTTTGACATTGAACAAACTGTTTGGTGTTTCAAAGTATATTTTTGCAAACATGAAGGAAAACCTGAGAAGAACCGGATATGGTGGAAACAAGTTTTGGATGTATGCTCTCTTTCTCCAATGATCTTATGTGCAACATCCGAATCTTCCGAAGAACAACAATGATGTTCTAAAAGTTGAGATCATGATGGAACATTCGTTGAAGATCTTTAGAGGTGTAGCAGCAAAACGTTACAAGGAAAGCACACTCCTCGTAAATTGATCGGTATTCTGGCAAATGATGAATATGTTGCACCAAAAAATGATAAGTGGCGCCATGATGACAGTGAGTCAGATAATGAAGAACCAATTTTGAAAAAGATGATCGAAGATAAATTTGGTCGTCAAAAGGGAAAAGGTGATGATGATGACGGTGACAATGATGGTAACGGTGGTGCAAGTGATGTAGGTGCTTCAGTTGGTGATAAGGGAAGAAAGAAACAAAACCAAAAGACTATGGGAACATCATCAGCACAACCTGAAATCAGACAACCGACAACCTCACATCAAGAAACTGTATTGGAACCAGTTGCAGAAGTCCAGTTTACTTTTACCACAGAGGAGACTAGACCTGTAATGATGGAACCCAATGCAACCTCTGAACCACAACCATCAAATACCACAGCAGCTGAAACACCTTCAGCTGAAATACTCCAGTTCAATCTCAACCTACTACTTCATCAGTTCAACAATCCCAATCCACAACTCATCAACAAAATACAAAACGAGGCATTCGTTTATTCTCTGAAATGGAACATGATGAGAATGTGGATATTCTGTTTTCTCAGTTGCAAGCTACGGCAATCCAGATTAACAAGCATTCGGAATTTATGTCTTCAAATCGGAACACAGTTGTTAAACAACAGTTGGAGATTAATTGTTTGAAAGAGACTGTTAGAAAACAGGATTCTGAAATTTCTCAGTTAAGAAAAGAAAATGAGCGACTGAAGACTGCAGATACTGAAAGGGCAACTCAGCTACAACAACTGAGAGCAGCTGATAACTCTCGGGGGATTGAGACAAATACGTTGAAAGAACGTAGTACGGCTGTACAACGATCTACTGAAATATTAACTGTTAAACATAATGACTTGAGAGAATTGTATCATTCTCGTAATGCTACACTGGTTGAAGGTCTTAATGGTATTAAAGACGTATTTGAAATGAGAAGAAAGCGGATGAACATTCTTTGGAATGAAAGATGCAAAGTACAGGAGGTTAAACATAAACGTGATCAGGATAGTGAAGACCCTGGCAATTCTGATGCTTCAGCCTCATCCTCACAACCAAAAGTTTCTGCTTCAACTCTAGTGGTAGAGTCTAATGTACAGCAGATCTTGACCAATCCAGTTACCTCCAGTGATACTCAAGAGGAAACATGAAAGGTTTGGTCTTTCTGGAAAATATTGAAAACCTGATTATCAATCAACGTTGGATTGAAGATTTTCAAGGGAAGTCTGATGATACAACAGGCAATTCGGAATGACTTGAGAGAATTGTATCATTCTCGTAATGCTACATCGGTTGAAGGTCTTAATGGTATTAAAGACGTATTTGAAATGAGAAGAAAGCGGGTGAACATTCTTTGGAATGAAAGATGCAAAGCACAGGAGGTTAAACATAAACGTGATCAGGATAGTGAAGACCATGGCAATTCTGATGCTTCAGCCTCATCCTCGCAACCAAAAGTTTCTGCTTCAACTCTAGTGGTAGAGTCTAATGTACAGCAGATCTTGACCAATCCAGTTACCTCCAGTGATACTCAAGAGGAAACATGAAAGGTTTGGTATTTCTGGAAAGTATTGAAAACCTGATTATCAATCAACATTGGATTGAAGATTTTCAAGGGAAGTCTGATGATACAACAGCCAATTCGGAATGAAGACCAAAGACCAAGCAACAGCCAAGGGGGAGTTTGTTGATACACTTTTGTGTCTATCGCTTGTTCTTAGTTACGTCTGTAATTGTACGGTCTTTATTTATTGTGTCTGTATAGTTGGTCGTGTCGACCAAATCAAGATATCCTCCTATATTGGTTTAGTACGACGATTAGTTTATCTATGTAAAATAGTTGCATGTGTGCACACTGTTAAGTCTTGTGTATGTCATGTCTGCTGGCACGTTCTCTGAAGAACACATCCAAGTACGATTGAGAAATGCTTCGTACGAGCAAGATGTTACTCGTATGAGCCACATTCCATTCGTACGAGTGGCTCATGTAACAAGCATCTTGCTTGACTCGTACGAGCTAGTCATGTTCGTACGGGCCTTTGGTCATTCGTACGAGCATCATTTGGAGAATGTTCTTCGTGTCTTATGGTGTTTCGTATGACCAGCAACATTCTTCGTACTGTTTCTAGGTGTGGACTCGATATAAACAGACATACTCTTCTTAGTGTTTGGGGGTCCATTGTGAGACATCAGTGAACAAGCTAGAGAGAGAGACACAAGAACACAAAGAGTATTTCATGAGTGTGTACGAACATTGTTTGTATGTGTTTGTACTAGTTCTCTTCTGTTAATCAAGATATTGAATCTTTGGTTATTCTGTGTTTCTTACTTTGCTTTGGTTTGCATACTTACGAGGATTCCGCACTCGTATTTGTGTTGTATAAACAGGGAAGTAGGTTAATCTTGATCCTCCAAGTGGACCTACACTGTATCAGTACTAATGTTAGAAAAAGCATGTTTCTTTGTTTACTTTTAAATTACAGGATCAAAGAGCTTAAACGAATAAAAGGAACAAATTAAAAGCAAAAACCAACACAAATACACAGAAGAAGGATTGACACAACCAGCCAAACCCCCATCCACATCCAAAATAACAAAAATGATAACAGAAGCTTGGGCACGGGGCCGTGTCCACCAGGCATAGGGTCGTGCCCAGTCAAGATTCTCTACAGCTAAAGACAACAACAACCAAACCAACATGGGGCCATGCCCACCCAATATGGGTCGTGGTCAATTATAAGATTCGCAGAATCTGTGATAGCATAACAAGTACACTAACCACGGGGCTGTGCTATGACACCACAAGGCGTGTTAGTAAAAGACCTAACATCTACAATTAATGAAGGGAGAGAAAAAGATGACCACATGGTCGTGCTAGGTAGGCACAGGGCCGTGGTCGCCCCCTGTTTCCAGCTATAAATAGAGGTGTTTGGTTCAAGAGAAAGGCATCCTTGGCAAACCACTTCTCTCACACTTGCCATCAGTCCACCACCACTACAACACCAACACCCACCACCATCATCCACATTTCATCTTTTAGAGTGTGTAGTAGTGTCGTGATCCAAGATTGATTGTAAGAATTGTTGTCAAACAAAGGCCATGCTTCGCTAGATCTCTTACATCACTTGGTGAAGACAAATCTTTTATGTATTACATTTGATTTCCAATCTTTGGCAACTTTTTTTGGGTATGTATTAATGACTTTAATAACTAGTTTTGTATATTGAAAAATTTCTTCATGTTTCGTTGACTCACTCATTCGCGTCTTTACAGTCTATATAAAGCACGTTAACTACCTGGAAGGGGGATAGAAGGGTGTTTGGGTAAAGTTCTTGCCTCGTTCAGTGTATAGATCCTTTGAGAACTTGGTTCAAGCTTATTAGAACTTCCCTTGATGAAGATAGCATCAAATCGGGGGAAGTAAGAACGGCTTGAACCCCTTATAAATAAATTAATGTTAAAACTTTATCCGGCCTTGCGGGACTGTATCCCTGCTGACTCAGATCAATATGGCTGAGGGTAGCGTCGCCTTAACAAGAGGGGCCTACCATTATAACTAAGATAATCTCTTAAAAAGCCCAAAGTGCGGAAATCATCAAAGGATACATAAAAATGTAGTCAGAAGCAAGTGATTCTTTCTTGTCTATTTGTTTTTTTATTTATTTCTTTACGTTCTTACATTTAGTTTTTATCTTTTAAAACTTTTGAAACTTTTATCAAAATTTGGTTAGATTAGACGTTAACGATAAGCTGGTATTAAAAGCTCTTGTGTCCTTGGATGACCTCGGTATCTTACCATCACTATATTACGTCTATGATGGGTGCACTTGCCCTAATGTGTGTAGAGTGATAGTACTGTATCGTGTTTTATAAATTTAAAGTTTGATCCACATGTAAAAAGTGCTTAAAATATAAAAAAAATTATAACCACGCTCAACCACGTCAGTAACTGCTTTTTGTGAATTTTTAATTCGAGTCGGCAGTAAAAGCTTTGTTTGGATGGAACAAGAATATATAAAGTGAAAGTTGACATGGTATCTATTTAAAAGATCTGATGGCTAACATTTGTCCACATGGAGCCTCTGTTGTGAAATGGATGATAGTTGTTTGATAACCTCTGCTGGAGAGAAACAGAGGTTAGGAATAATGGTGATTTTAGTCTATCAAAGGATAGACATCAGAGGTTATGAACAATAGTGAATAACAACAGACAATACCTTTTAGCAGTGGATAAGTTTTAGCCAAACTAAAGTTTTAGAAACAGTGGTTTAAAACAGACTTTAAGGATTTATTGAGAATTTTCAATTTTAAAGCCACTTTTAATGATGGAGTTTCTGAAAACATTTTAATGCTTTTTATTCATGGAAAACAAAATGTTTCTTTTAATCCATGTTTAGCATACCGATCCTAGAGATCAAGGTCTCAAAGGTGGATGTGTCTAAAGCTTTTGTCAACACATCTTCCAGTTGATCCTTAGCTGAAACATGATGTAGAGAAATCAAACCTTTTTTAATAGCAATCCCTCACAAAGTGATGTCTGATGTCAATGTACTTGGTTGTTGAATAAGAAACGGGATTTTTAGATGTTTTCAGCTGCTTGACTATCTAACATAAGAGGAGTCTTTAAAGCGATTACACCAAAATCTAGTAATTGATTCTGAAGCCACAGGAGTTGTGCAATAGAGCTTGCAGTAATGTACTCGGCCTCTACTGTTGATGTTGAAACAGCTGCTTGCTTTTTGCTTTGCCAAGACACTAATCAATTGCCTAGAAACTGACATCCTCCTAATGTAAACTTCCTTGTAGTATGGCATCCAGCAAAGTCACTGTCTGAGTAAACTGAAAGCTCAATATTCCCATTAGCAGGATGCTTGATACCAAGTGTGTAAGCACCTTTTATGTATCTGAATATCCTTTTCACAACTATAAGATTTGACTTTCTAGGTGCTGACTGGGATCTGGAACAAACACATGTTGCAAACATGATGTCTGGCCTTGATGCAATTAGGTACAATAAAGACCCAATCATGCTTATATAAAGAGTTTGATCAACCAAGTCATCTTTGTCATCAACAGTGACCAATTTTGAAGTAGCCATGGGTATACTACATGGTTTACAAGCATTCATATCAAATTTTGTAAGTAGTTCTTTGACATACTTCTTTGATAAATGAATGTATTATTTTGCAATTGCTTAACTTAGAGACCAAGAAAGCATTAGAGTTCACGTATAACACTCATTTCAAACTCTACTGTCATGAGTTCTCTAAACTCTTCACACATGGCAAGGCATGTGGATCCAAAAATGATGTCATCCACATAAATTGGATAAGGATCAAATATTTTCCTCTCCATTTAAAAAAAAAAAGTTTTATCAATTTTACCTCTTGTGAAGCCTATGGATAAGAGAAAGGTGGATAGAGTTTCATACAAGGATCTAGGTGCTTGTTTCAAGCCATATAAAGCTTTGTTTAGCTTGTAAACATAATCTGGATAAAAGGCATCTTCAAAACCAGGGGGTTAACATACATATACCTCTTCCTTGATCTTACCATACAGAAATGCACATTGGATATCCATTTGATACACCTTGATGTTGTGGTTGGCAACAAAGGCTAAGAACAGTCTGACGGCCTCCAGTCTTGCAACAAGAGCAAAAGTTTCATCATAATCAATGCCCTCTTCATGTTTATAGCCTTGAACCACAAGCCTAGCTTTGTTTTTGACAATAATGCCCCTTTCATCTGTTTTGTTCTTAAAGACCCATTTTGTAGCAATCGGACATACATCCCGAGGTAATGGTACAAGTTCCCATACTTGTTATCTTTTGAACTGTAGGAGCTCTTCTTACATGGCCTCTACCCAACTATTGTCTCTCAGTGCCTCTTGGTACTTGATAGGTTGTGTGAGTGGTAGAAAACCAACAAAAAAGACAAATGTTTTCGGATTGACTTCTTGTGAGTGCCCCTTCATTAATGTTGCCAATAACTTGAGCTGATGGATGATTTTTAAGGTAGATTAGATCTCCCTTGTATGGAACAATGACATTTTGAGGTGAAGGCTGCAGATTGGAATCATCTGATCTAACATCTATTGCAAATTTTGAAGAGCCAACATCTGTTTTTAATGGAGGTGGAGGTATAGGTGGGATAGGTGTAAAAACTGGTTGACTTTTGTTCATAGAAAATGGACTTTTGTTAACAGTAGTTTGATTGGATGAGGCGGCGAGGTTTGAGGATCAACAACTGTTGATGTAGTAGTGGCAAAGTTTTGACAGTTGTTTTGAACATCTGTTCCTCTGGTGGTAGAAGTGACTTTAAATTGTGGGATGACAATGTCATATCCATAATCTTGTTGGGAAGACTGTGGTATACCTGTATGATTAGTCTTGATAGACATATCTTCAAATGTAAATTTATTTAAATCAAATAATTTAGAAGGATTTGCTAGGTTTTTCAATGAAGAAAGTCAATTGAACTTCACATTTGTAGGTTTCTTCCACACATATAGTCCTTATGTTAAACACTTTATAGGCCTTGGTAGTAGTTGAGTATCCTAGAAAATAACCACCATCTACTTTGGCTGAAAATTTTGAAATTGAATCTTTTAAGTTCAAAATAAAATATGGCCAACCAAAGATTTTGAAATAAGGGATCAGTGGTTTGATCTTGAACAGAGTTTCATAAGCAGTCTTTTGATGTCTGGGTTAATCAAAACTCTGTTTTGCACATAGTAAGCAGTATTTACAGCCTCTGCCCAAATAGACAAGGGTAAACCTGAATTTGCAAGCATTGTTCTGGCAGTATAATTTAGAGTTCTATACTTTCAACCACCCCATTTTGTTCTCGTGTCCTAGGAAAGTAATACTGCCTTGCAATTCCTTTTGACATAGAAGTCATCTAACTCCTTATTTCTAAACTCTATTCCATTGGCACTCCTAAAGATTTCTACTTGCAAATCAAATTGCTTTTCAACTTTTCTTACAAAGTCCTGCAAAATACCTGCACTATCATCTTTGGAGTGCAAAAAGTAAATCCACATAAACCTTGAAAAATCATTAATTATGACATGACAATACTTCTTCTTTTTAAAACTCATGATTTTAACAGGGTCAAACAAGTCCATGTGTAACAGTTGTAAACACTAACTTGTTTTGGACTCATCAATGGATTTGTATGAAGTTTTATGTTGCTTACCTTTTAGACAGGAAACATCATGTTCATCACATGTGAATTGTTTTGATGGATGACCTCTTACAAGAACTGGTTTTGAGAGTGTGGTGATAGTTTTGAGATTTGTGTGACCAAGATGCAATAGTTATGTCTCTTTGTTAGAAGCAATTGAGAAAAGACAGGCATTAGTCATTGGATTATCCTTCAACATATCTATCACATACACATTGCCACTCCTGTGAGCAACAAGCTATGCTTTGCTCTCATCTATGATAGTTTCAATCTTTTCACCACTTCTTGCCCAACAATCTTACAAGTTTTCTTAGTGAAGAATGACCTATAGTCTTTATCAATCATTTGAGACACACCAAGAAGATTGATTTAAGATTGTCAATAAGATTGACATTTTCAAACTTGAGTTTCACTGTCCCTGACCCTAACACCTTACCTTTTGAATTGTTATTATGGATATATCACCCCCTCCATGTGCAAGAAAATCTTTGAGAAGGGCTCTACATCCTCTCATGTGCATGGAGCCTCCACTATTTACATACCATAAACTATCATGGCAAGTAGAAACTCCCTGAACATTAGTAACAAATTAGTTTTGGTGAATGTCCAAAACCAAAATGGCTTTGGATGGGGTCACAGACATTCCCGCCTCAAGTCCAGGGGAATGGTCAGAGTTTGGAATAAATTTTTGTAACATCTATTGTGGACCGTTTCCTTTCATATCATTATAACCATGAGGATGCTTGTTGACTCTTGGTTTTGAAGGTCTTTTATAGATCTCATAAGGTGGTTGACCATATCCTCTTGGAAATTTGTTTGGAGGTGGTGCATCTGTTATCTGAACTCTCTGGGAACAGAGGTTATATTCGACTGTTTGGTTACAGATATTTGGACTGGGACAAAGGTCTGTAGGGGCTTTCCGTTTTGTACTAGCCTATGGACTCTCAAGTGTTTTGGATTTATACTCATTTTTCTTAACATCAAAATTTTTGAGATAAACACACTCTTGAGTTTTGTGATTTTTCTTCCCACAGATAGCATAATGAGATGCAACAACAATCACACTTGTCTTGTTTATGTCATATTTTAAGTGAAAACAGTCTTTAGTGACATGGTTTTTCTTTTCACAGAAGTCACAAAAGAAATTGGTTATCTTTTTCTCTCTTCTTCCCTTTTTCAGCCTTTTTGTCAATAGATGTTACAACATCTGATGTAAGGTCTTTCAGGGGAATGATTTTTACTTTAGGTGCTTTCACACCCTTAATAGTTGAGAAATCCATTGACTTAAAATTTCAAGAATGTCACATTCATCTTACCATGTTGGTTAGAATTTGTATTTTCAATTTCCTCAATAGTTGAGGATCCTTCAGATCTTTCCAAAACAATTTTATTTTCATTTGGTTCAGTGAGTTTAATTTCTTTACCAGCCATGTTTGTTGAAATAATTTCAACCAAACTATAATCATTTACAGTAGTGTTTTGAGATACTTGCTTATTTTTCCTGAAACCTATGCCAAATTTTACATTGCTTTTGATATTGTTTCCTAACTTCAATTCATAACCTTTGCAGGATTCTATCCATTTTTCACAAGTGATCTGGGTAGATTCAAGCTCCTTTTTAAATATTTGACATTATTCAATCATAGTTTGGAGTTGATGCTTGGTTATGCTTGATTCATGTTTAAGACTGTTGATTTCACTTTCTTTTTCAAAAACTTTTGATTTTAACTCTTTAAGAAGTTTTCCAAATGGAATTTCGTCATCTTAATTCTTGTTTCTAAGGTTTTCATTCACCTCTTTAATGTTTGTAAAAGAAATAATACATTTGTCAGAACATAAGTCTTTAAGGACTTGAGGTGATACCTTAGCAGCAACCATCATGGCACAATCACACTCTCCTTCATAAACACGGGAATCCCATGGGTCTAACAAAGGATATATTCTTCAACAACCTTCTCTTCTAAAATATCTGTTGCAATATTTCCATAAAGCTCAACAATATTGGACACCACTTCCTCAGACTCAACCCCTTCCAAAATAGTGTCTAGTGTCATAAAACAAAAATCATCAGTTTTCTTTTCAGAATTGGCAACTAGAGCAAAATTTTCATCAGTTAGTTCCTTAGGTAAGCTACTCCAATCAACAAAGCCCTGTGTAAAGACGCTCTGTTGACTGTTCTTTGCAAGAGCAGAGGTTTATGTAGCTTGTGGTGCAGGTTGCACTTGAACCTGGGGAACTGGGGCTTGAACATATTCTATCAGAGAAACACTGGTTTGGATATACTATACTGGAATAGTGGTTGCAGGGTGTGCAAAGTGAGAAGTGCTTTGCATATGTGGAGCAGGGGTATATTAGGAACAATGGATAGTGTTTTGAGGTCTAGGACTTGGATGTGTCACAATAGGGCCACTTGTTTGGCTCTTGTACTCTCTAGCAAAATGACCTGGCCTATTACACTTGTAACACTTGATTATAGATTTATCCAACCCAACTTTTAACCCTCCATGCAACCCTGGAAATTTTCTACAAGTTCTCTTGTAAAATTTTCTAGTTCTGACACTTAGTAATGCAAGTTGATGCATGATGTCCATTTCTTCCAAATCAGTGGTGTCAAAATGTTTAAGATCATTTAACTCAAAAGATAAGTTGTTAGAAACTTGGTTTTCCCCATTTGCTGTAAAAGTATAATTGGGTGAGTAACAATTAGAGTTAAAACTTCCATCAGATGTTATGTTAATAAAATGATCATAACTCTAATCCTTACTATCACTAGAGGTTTTCTCTTGACCAAAACGTGTTGTACTACCAAAAGCATAGTGATCAGCAACTTTTCCTGACTCTTGAAGCTTCTTTTTCTAGTTAAGTTCTCTCTCATAAGTCAAGAGCCTACCATGAAGCTGAGTCAAACTTATCTCTTTGAAACCGACAGAGTTTCTATTTACAAAAGCAATAGTGTCCCACTTATCTAGTAATGATCTAAGAAATCGGCTATTCAAGGTTGAATAAGAATAATTAACATTTACCAGTTTAATTCACTTATTAGACAACTAAACTTTTCGAACTGCTGAGTTAATGATTCTCCTTTAACATACAAAATGCTTCATATTGTTGGTTTAAAACTTCACAATTGTTTTCAATAACTTCCTCTGTCCCACCGAATTGCTCCTTCAAAGCATCCCACAACTCCTTTGCACTTTTGCAATGCAACAGGCCAGCATATATGTCATTTGAAAATCTTACTCAGAGTAATTTTCAAGCTTTTTAGGGACTTGAACTTTTGGGTCTTCATCACTCGATACCATCGAACATGTGGTCCGAACATAACCGATTTCCAGCAACCCCTGTTGTGTTGTGCAAGTATGTGACCCATCTGACGTTGCTAGATATTATATTCTGATCTGACAAGCATCAGAGGTTTATACATGATGCTAGCGCTGTGTGGATCTTGTGGATTTTGAGACATTTTTTATTGTTACAAACAGGTTTTTGTTTAAAAATACTTTTGAACATAAATAAACTTTTACTCTGTTTTCAATATAATGAACAAATGAATCAGTAGTGAGAGCTGATCCGTTTTTATCAAATTGATTGTAGGATGAAATTTGATTGTCCAAGCTCTGATACCAACTGTTAGGATCCGAGTTTAGTTGTTGTGAAAGTTTAAAGATGAAATTAATGGAAGATGATAAAACAAAGATGATAAATGCAGCGGAAATGTAACCTTGTAAATCACAACAATGAAGAGAATATTTTCATCAACATGCTTTTATAAATTTAATTTACGTAAGCATGAATGATATACAAACTCCCCCTCAGCCAGATCACTCTGATTTGTTCGTATAAGAAATGTCAAGAAGAAGTGATGAATAGAACAGTACATGCACTATTCTCTTTATAGTACAAAGCAAACCACTAAGGAATCTAAGTTGACGTCACCTAGACAGTGACATCTAACGACCTAACAAACTCTAATATCTGCTAGGCTAAAACACTGTTACATTGAAATACAAATAAACTCTGTTGATAGCATCTATTGAAGAAACCTCTGATGAGCTTTATCCTTTGTTGGTCCAGCGGACCTTTGCTTCAACAGTCTTTAATCTTCAATAGCAGAGGTACTCTTTAGTGGACCTTACACTCTGAGGACACTTATTTTTAATAGTTCTTGTAAAACACACATTACCTTAACAGACCTTTGAGTAGCAGATGTTGATGTCATCACCATTCGGAGGAGTTAATTCTACAAAGCATTGTTATTGTTGCGATGTTATAGACTATTTTGTCTATCCGATCATCTGTACTTTTGTGAGGTCCACTAGATCCAAAAATCTTCCCATAGCACAGATGATGCCAAAACACTTCTTTATTGTTGATTTTTATATTCATCATCAATTTTTCCCTTATTTGTCCTTTGAACTATAGTCAAATATCATAGAAAACATGTCTTCAAAATCCCTTTGTAATTCAAGGTTCAATAGATCTTGGAGATCATCTGCATCCAGACCATATGCATCCTCCAATTTTAGCTTTTGAATCTCACCATTTGATTTAAGCAGAGTCAATTCGTGGGTGTCTGAGGATGACTTCCACTTTAGAATTTTTGAATTAGATGATTTTCTTGGTATAAGATTTATTTTTGATGAGTTGGGTTTGTGGCCTACTGACAAGGTTTGCAATTGTTTCTCTTAATTTGTCACTTGTAGCGTCTGTGTGATATAGTAGTTGGTTCTTTACTCCCTCCTTTCTGTTTTCTTCAAACATCTTTTCATCATCCTCAGCCATCTGCTTTTGCCATTTTGCTTGATTCAAGGAAATTGTGGATAAGCTAGAGGTTGAGGTCTGCTTTTTAGATGTCATGGTTTGTTGAGGATAACCACTGTTGGATAGTCTGTCTTTCTAGAAACTGTAGGATCCTTTTCTCTTAGCTGCTCTAGTCTTTTGTAAGTAGATAACTGCTAGCTGAGTTTTTGGTGCCCTTCTTCTTTTAAGTTTTTGGCTCAAATGCATGCTACCTTAAGTGGTATCAACTATGGAAAAACGTAATGGTCAATAGGTTATTATTGATTGGCTTATGTTGTGTGTTAACCTTGATTGATTAAGACTTTAAGTTTAAATGATTGATGATTGATGTAAAATGATTGTTGATTGATGTTAAATATGTCCTAAATATTTCCTAATTAATGTTAAATGATTAATGATTGTGCTAGCCTTATTGGTAGTCTTGTGAGAGTGATGACATGATAGCCCTGGAGTCTTATACTAGTGTAAGCCTGTTTCTGACGAGGTTTAAGGTAGTTGACGGTGAAGATAGCTTCACATACTGATGTTGAATTACAAATGAAGTTAATACGCATATTTGATGCTAAAATGTGTTTTAATGTGACTACTATTTTGTTAAAACTAGGCATCATTCAACGTATCTATTTTTTTAGCATGCATGTATGGTTGGACAAGATGATGCTTGATAAGAAGTCTATGACATGAATTGCAGGCTCCCTTACTAATGGACATGCATCCTATCAACTTTAGTTGACCTACTATGTTAATTGATGTCTCCTTAAAGCAATGTAATTTGTACGTACTTGATCTTTTTATGGTATATTCCACTATTATTAATGAATTTGATTGATTTAAGACTTTGATTGATTTAAGAACTATATTTTGATGCAATGATACAATTGTGAGACTCCCAAGTTTGGGGCCTTACACTAGGAGGTGTGGGGATGGCTGATGTATAATCAGTTATACATATTTATAAGTATTTTTGAGGTAATTTATGAAGGAAACACTACCTAAATCATTCCATTTCTGTATTTGTAGGATTTAAAGGTCCATGATAAAAAAGAATCAGAAAACAATGAAAACTTGATGAAAATTACGAAGTTTCCAAAGAGCACCCACATGTGCACTTTGGTGCATGGGCATGCCTGTCACCCCAGCCCGCCTTTTGGAAGATTAGCAAGAATCAAAACAACGTGGTGAGCAAGAAAGAAAAACTGTCGTGCACGCCTGTGTCTCATAAAAGACAAATAAAATAAGACAAAAGAAGAGACCAAAAATACACTTGTTGTTGCCCCTGTTAGGATACCTCACCATGCACGACCGTTCATGGGTAGGCACACCTGTGCCCAAACACTACTGGGATATAGAAAGGACAAGATCTTGAAACTTCCAAACAGATAAAAGGACACACACTGTCATGCCATCCCTGACACGCCCGTGCTCACTGCCCTCTACCAGCCTATAAATAGAGGCCTCATTCATCCATTTGGGCTATGCCCTTCTTTGCTCTTTTGTTCCCTAGTTCGCTACAGCGCCAAGGCTGTTAGACTTGTGCCATCTTGGCCTTATTCTCTTTTTGGTTGAAGGTTATAGTCCCTTGGAGAAAGTGTATATGATCCATAGAGCTTGGCTAGTCAATAGTCAAGTATGCCATGATCATGATGCTTCCAAAGCCCCCTTTGCTTAGAAATGAGAGGTTGACTATTAAGGAAGGCCTTCATGCCGACCGACCGAAACCTCTCCAAAGCTATGATCCCAACATCCTAGCTTTGATCATCCATGTTAAGAATAAGGCATTGTTAAATTAGTTCACTAAATATACGTAATAAATGAGAGCTGAGAGACACTTTGTTGCACACATACTTGCACTTGAGCTGGAGCTCGAAGATCATGAAGTGTGGTAATCGCCGTTGGTAAATATGTTTCATATGGTTGTAATATAGTGACTTCTCATACTCTTATATTAGTTAACATTGTAAATATAGTTTTTTTTATCTTTTTTAATGTGCTTATTTTTTACTAATTCTTGGTTTATTATCTTTTGTGACAGGATTGCATGAACTCTTTTAAACTAAATTAACCTAACCACTTAATTTAACCATATTAATTTGACTTAGCTTACCCTACCTTAACTTAACTTAACTTAACTTGACTAAGGTGTACGTTCGTGCGGCTTCTGGTTCCCTTAATCAGATCCAACGTAGGCTTCTACTATTAAACCAGATCTTACTAGAAGTTTTCTGGTATATATATTGAACCAGATCTCAGGGTAATAAATGGATTCTGATGTTACATCGAGATCTTTTTGGAAGGCTTCTGGTACTACACTAGATCCGATTTGGGGGTAAAAGTTAAGAAGTTATATTAATGGGGGATAGGGTAACTTGGTGAAATAGAAGATAACCAGTGAAATGAGACCTATTTTGCTTATTCGGTAACTTAATTAGTTTGATGTCTAAACTGCTTTGGTAATTAATTAAGGATCCCTAGATGTGATCCATATTGTAAACTTGAATTAAAAGCACTAATTAAAAAGTTATAAAAAGATAATAAAACCAAGATAACTTATAACCAATCTTGTTGTGACATATCGTGTACTAGTCGAGAGGCTAGGGATGATTAATTATAAACATACATTGTTAGGGTCTTATATGCTCTTAGTATGCTTTAATGAATAAGTATGAATGAAATTTCATAAACGATGGACATTGCAGAATTAAATGAGCATACAAGAGTAGAAAGTTATATCAAACTATTTTTCCATTGATAATTAAAAGATTACAAATACAGAAAGATTATCCTAACTCCTCCTCAGCCTGATCACTCAACTTTGTTGTTCGTAGAAAAGTAATGTAAATGATGTGATAAAATAGATCTCTAATAGGTGAGATCTATTTATACAATTACTAAAGCTCTATTGGCAATCAGCTAACATCACCATGATAGTGACATCTAACATTCCTAACAGAATAGATTCCTTAGATGTTAGAAATCATCTGCGAGAATCTAACATCTGATCTATTACATACAGACTCTATTCTAAGCTAAATATTATTACATTGAATAAACCTTTGTTCTTCAAACCTCTGTTGCTTTGTTTCAGACATCTATTTGGCCAAAACAAATGTTTGGTCTTCATGATCAGTGCTTTACTTCAATCAGGGCTTTGGCCAATGAACACTGGTTTTTTCTTCTTCAACAGTGGTTCTAAGGCTCTAACAGATCTTTGAATGAGTTTAACAGATTTTCTGATTAGTGCTCAAGAATCCCTAACTTTAGGAGGAGTGTGTATCATCTGTTGCTTATTTCTTGATCAGGAAGTCATGTTTTAGCTTTTGTTTCTTTCTTTTGTAGGTCTAACAATTTCTCCCTAAAGTAGATGATGCCAAAACAAATGTTTATTCGATCATTTTTTATTCCTTATCAGCTTCTCTCTGATTTGGCCCTTGAACTATAATTTAAACTTCATGGAGTAGCTTATCTTATGGATTTGTTTCAAGTGGAAGACTTATTAAGTATTGCAAATCTACATCTTTGAGCCCAAAGACACTGTTAATTGAGATCTTTTACATTTCCCCATTGGACTGAGTAGAGTTAACACATGGGTTATCTTGTTAGTCTTCCCTTTCAGAATTATGTGACCAGGAGGGTTTGCTGGGACCAGAGTTATTGTAGACGAGTTTGGTGAGACAGGCCTTCCCAAAAGTTGGCCAAACATTAGTTCACATCTGATCCCTTCTTTCCTCAGTTCATCTTAGTACTTCTTCATATCTTCTGTAGACATTTCCTTTTGCCTTTAAGGTAGCCAATTACAACTGATGAAATATTCTTTGTAGTAGGAAGTTTTGAGGGATCAACCAGTGATCTGATAAGGAAGTCTACCTCCTCATAGGTGGGTTTCTAGGGACTAAGGGATCCTTTTCTCGTAGGATTTCAAGCATTTTTGTAGTTTTCTAGGATTCTTGGCTTATCCCATTTAGCCATGGACCTCAAATTTAAGATCCAAAAGCTTGGGAATCACGAGTGGTGGCTGTGGTCCTTGCGAACGCGCATAAGGCATTCACTTCCAAACGGAAAAGAAAAGTAGGAAGACTCTACAAGATGACTCTAAAATAAGAAAACAAAAAGACACGACTAATTAGACTCCTACGACTAAAAAAACATAAATAACACAGATGTAGCAAGCAAGTCTAATCAAATCTAATCAACACAATCACCAAGAGTCCCCGGCAATGGAGCCAAAAACTTGATGTGCTAAAAGTAGTTTAATATGTTGTAACTAAATTATCTAATCTAGATACTAAGTTAAACTCTAAAGTCTCTAAAACTAGACTAAACTATTAACCGGCAAGTGTATAGATGAACCCTAGTATAGCTAAGTAAGTCTTGAAATCGAATCCATGAGACTCTTTTGATTACGTTAACTAGACTCACTAGACCTATTAACTGACACGACTAAACTATTTTTATATTTTGAGAGGGGGGTTTTCAAATGACCTAAAATTCTCAATTAATTAAAGACTAACTAATTAACCATAATAAGACACAACATGGAATTTGGATTTTACTAAGATAATGATAAGATGACTACCTAGGTCAGAATCCCATATGTTATCAGTTAGGTTTCTTCTAGACACGAACTATAATGGAACCAGGATCTTAAAAGACTAAACCTATCAAGAAACCGAGAAGGACCCTCGACCCTTCTCGAGAAGACACCTATGAACTCTAATAGGCTGTTAAATTTCCAATTTAACTAGACTCCCTCATAGGTGATCTGTCTATTCTCATAAAGTACCCTTAATCTATAATCTACCTCATGGCGTAAAAGTCAAGGGTAACTTGAACTCGATTCGACTCTATAAGCAGGAATTGGAAAGGGAACTAAGTTGGACTTCTTAAAAAGCTCCTAAACCTAGCAATTTACTAACCTATACATACCGATATTAAGATTAGTAGAACACCTAGACCTACTCGATTCCCGGATATTACTTATATAGTGTATTGACCAATTAACCAAAAAATCATGAACACACCTTTAATAATCTAACATGAACCTATTATATGAAAGACATTCAACTAGGAACATGTGAAGCAATAAACATTCATCAAATAAGTAAAAACTTGCATACACATTGAATCAATAAAACTTAGTCTTTACTTTTATAGAAAAAATCCACAACTAGTTCATAATTCGGATAAAAATCAAAACTTTAATGCATATTCATCTTAACCTTGGTAGTTCATGGAATTTTAGCCTAACATCATGATTAAAACAATCAAACACAAAGTTCAAAGATCAAATTCATGGTGAAAATATGAAAAGTAGAAAACTATGAAAACGGGAAGATGGATCTCGGTATTCTTCATTCTCGTGCCTTGGATCTTCAACCGTATTGATTCCTTGCTTCAAAATCTTTGAATTCTGCGTTCCATGAGTTCCAACTTCGTCCTAAAAAGTCTAACTTTCGTAGGGTTATAAGTTATTTTTAATTGTGATCATAATTGTGATCAATATATACAATTTTCTAATATAACCCTGATCAATCCACGAAACATTATGTGACAATCAGCTCCTTGCGTCGCGTGAGGAACATAAGGTATCAACGCCGCGTGAGGCGGGCATGAAGAAGTCAAATCTAGTCAATATAGCCTCCTTGCGTCACGCGGGGAGGACTTCCTTTCCTACTCACGTCACGCAGCCAGGTATTTTTTTTCAAATTTTGTGCTTGTTCAGCTCTCGGTCCCTCGTACGCATTCTGGTGCTCGGTTTTCGCAATAACTCGTTTTTCGCCTTTTTCAGCAATCTTCAACACCCAAGACCTGGAAAACACAAACTAATTAACGAACAGGGACTCCAAAACTGTACAAACTATACATGATAAATGGATGTATTTTGCAATATATCAGACTCGAAAAATACTATCACTCAGAACTTTCAATGTCTGGTCAATGTAAATGATAATATCCACACTATACAAAACTTCATTGGATCTCAATAATCTAGTAACACATTCTTTGAAGATCAATTATGTAGTCTTCTCCATGAACATTTGGTAAGCAGTGTGATTTTTGAACACCATTATTCCCTGACGGTTTGTTTAGTGAGTAGATCAACTGTAGAAAATCCAACATGTAGTCTTTTCCGTGCAAGGCCGCCACTATCAATCCTTATCAGTGTTTTACTAATGAACTGATGATGAAAACTCCCACAAAAACTAGATGTTTGGAATACAGAACAATCTGATATAATATGCAAACCAGCCTCTCAAAAACTAGAACTTCAATTTGTTTCCAAAAATGAAGATTCTAATCTACAACGCATCACCAAAAGATTGTTGTCAGAATCACCCGAATATTATTGCATATCTTTTGAATTTTGATGTGCTAAAAGTACTCTATAATTAATAACTAAATTAACCTAGACCTTAATCTACAAGACCCTCGACCCTTCTCGAGAAGACACCTATGGAGACCTAGCAAGGTGTTATATTACCGGTTATTATGGAATTCCTCACGACTTCCAATTATGTTATTAAAGTACCTTAATGTGACAAGTTCCCTCGCGATATAAGAGTCAAAGGTACCTATGATAATTTGGTTTGACTCGAATAGCAAGAGTTGAAAGGTAAACAAACATGGTCATTTCACAAAGATCCCAATTTTTGTGAGTCCCAAAACAGATTCGGATCACAGTGGTTGATTGTTATCACCCAAAAAACTAAAGATTAGTTGCTTGAATATGTAAAAGTAACCAAAAGATGAAGATGAAGATTCTTGTATGGATCAAACAACAAGTGTTATATATGGAATCCCAAAAGATATAATCACTAAAAGCACCAGGATGTTCGGATTTAACACAAGAACAATAATCACAACACAAGAGAAATCACCAAAACTTGTCAAAGAACATTCGACTAGGGAAACGTCCTAACAATTTTAGCGATCTAACAACCTACACAAACCGATAACTCTCACCTAACGGATTTTAAGATTAGTTAAACACCTAGATCTACTTGATTCACAAATATATATATCCTATTGCGTATTGGCCAATTAACTATAAGAATCATAAACACAAGTGATTAAGATCTAACACGAACCTATCGTATGAATAACATTCAACAAGATGCGTGCGAAGACAGTAAACATAGTCAAGCAAATCAAGGTACTCGTATACACCAAATCAAAATTACCAAGTTCTTTACGTTAATAACTATCCATAAACATTAATCATAACCAATAAAAATCCAAACTTTATCATGCAATCATCCTACCTAGGTAGTTCAAAGATTTTTAGCCAAGAAACATATTGAGTCAAAGAACAAGGATCATAGAACAAATGTGAAACATGGCTTTAATGTAAGAAATAAGAGAACAAAGAAACCCGAATGATTAATCACGAGACAACTTGATCTCATTCCTTCAAATCTTCAACTAAAGCTCGAAAACCTTCAATTCCTTCTCCAAAAGCTCTTAATTTTGCCTATGTCAAGCCTTAATTTGTAGGGTTATATTCTAATTGTATATTTTCATTTATATATACAAATTTAGCTCAAACCCAACAGCTTAACAAAACTTTATGCGAAAACAAGCTCCTCGTCACGCGAGGAGCATATCACTCGTCTGTCGCACAGTGCGGCATGTTGTTTTTGTCATCGCATCACGTGACAGACATTCACTGCATTAGTCGCACGACGTGGCGGACTATTTCTCATTGAGTTTTTCACTTTTTCCGTTCCTCGTCCAACCATACGCATCCCGTGCTCGATTTTCTTCCAACTTCGTTAATTTTACGCCCTTTTCAACAATTCTCAACATCTTGGATTTGAAAAATGCAAAGTAATCAGTAATATATAAATTCTACCAAAAAATACGCGAATTGACTCGAAAACTATACAAATTGTACATGGAAAACAGATGTATTTTGCAATACATCAAATTTCCAAGAATTAATCAATTTCAAAATTTGACACTAAAATTTTCATTCCCCCTCATTCTTGGCAAATTCTGATCTCGAATATCCTTTTTATACAAAAATACAAAATATTTCACATTTTAGCCCATAATAGTCACATCACCATGATAAACATTTGCTATGGTCTCTGTGAATACCCCACTATCTTTTATACTATGTGATTTCGTCATCTTAAAATGCTTACTAATTCAATTTAATGTATTTTTGAATACTTGAATTTGATGCTGAAAATCAAACATTTATACCAAAATTGTGGCCCAAAAATCTCAAAAAAAATTCTATCACCAAATTTTTTAATCATGAATGCCTTTTCAGCAATGTATGTCTCATACATATTATTAAACGCAAGTCTCATTAGTTTAACTTTGAGTGCGCATGACTCTAACGTTTCCTATGTCTCATGCTTTCGACCATCAGCGTATGTGTCATACATGAAAAACCTGGTGTAACAGAGTTTGGTTATCCAAATTCTTCGATTTGATAATTAAACCACTATAGAAAGGTGCGAAAATTATAAACAAAACCTTGCCTTTAATTTGACTTTTTACCAATGAATTTTGCTTCGATTTTAACAAAAAATAGTCATGCACCTTAGTTTAACATTAAGAACCGAAATACATGACAAATTGATGATAATCAAGAGCGTAGGTAACCTAATTCATTGTTGGATCGATTAGCTTGGTACCTTAGCTCAGATACCAATTCAAAGTTGGTGTTTCAGATCATTTAAACCATGTGATAAACATTTTGATACGTTCGATATGGAAGTTTAGATAATTATATCAATTTCGGCAGCATAACGTGTAGTCAACACAAATTTTATTGACTACTAAAAGAGTTTACATCATTTAAGTCAAGGGAGAGAATAAGTGTGTTCAAGCTCCAAAATCCAAAACTTGTCTCTATCCACGCATGACCCCCTATATCTATGAATGACTCAAGCGTTGGGAGCTTCAAAGCATGACTCATGTATAGATAACATTATCACATATGACGCATACATTTTATAACATTCAACGTATGTCCCTAAGTCAAACACAACACTCATGAGTTATCTAACTCATGAACTAATCTATCTAACGTATACAACACACCCTACCTAGCCTATTCACACAGTAACGGACACATATATGCACTAACAACAATTTAGACACAATTACAGGAATCAACAAGTAAAGGGTTAGAGTTTACCAAAAGACTTGCTAGAAAAGATACACAAGTGAAAAATGGATGGGATTTTGCTTGGTCTTTGAGGTGTAGCCGCTTGTTAAGCTCAAAATCTCCAACAAAATCTCAAAGTAGGATGATATATACTAGGTTATGTGTGATTCAAAATTTGAAACTGTCAAGGTGTGGTGGTGATAGTTGTGGCGATGGGTTATGGCTAGAGGGGGAGATGAGAGAGTTTCACTTCAAGTGCTGGTGAAAATGAGGTTGAATAAGCCTTACAATTTATGGCTGAAAAGGGGTAAGGGGTGGATTGGTGAATAGTGGCTTGCTTTGTGTCATAACTTGTCCCTAACTCTTGTTTGATGTGTTAGTTTGTAATGGTTCTTTCATCTAGTTAGGCTTCCAATTAGGTTTTAAGGTACTAGATCTTGCTAGTTAGACACATACATAGTTTGGTGAATATTGATACATGGTGGTTTTAATTTGTGACAAAACTAACAATAACCTGTGAAAACAAGAAAATAAAATATTAATTTATCCATATGGGCTTTTTATTTAATTTTCACACCAAAACACATACAAATGCCCATGGTTTAATGTTCTAGTCATATTGGAACAACTTTTAGTCGTTAAAAGTTTACCGGATAATCACCAACATCTATGTCACACTCCAACCGATAGCGAGGCGGGCGTAGTAGATTACTCGAGACTTCATAACGCTAATTTGTGACAAGTAATTTAAAGAACAATATTTCATTTCATTTCTAGAATTTCAAGTACATAGTTTGGAATCAAATTACAACATCGAATTTAAGTTACCACAAGGAAATCAAAAGCACAAAGTACAACATGATTCTAAATTTAAAGTGGGTTTCTAGTTCATCCTACTACATTCCATGCATCCTTATCATCATCCTGAACAACATATATTAAAGTATAGTTCAACACACGAGCCATTAGTGAGCATATAACTTTGGATACTATATAACGTAAAAAGCTTTAAACATTCGTCTTACTCAAACTATCATACAATGCTAGTAATGCGAATATACATGTCAACCTAAAGTTTACCGCTAGCGTAATCTAATCATAGCAATGACTAGACCGTTTGAATGCTTAACATAACCTCACGAATATGGGCGGCGTGTTAATCCTATAGTACTATACATGTTAAGGGAGGCTTGTACACATTTAATGACGTACTATAAAGCATTCCATTCTAACATGAATAAGTTGCAAGTATTGCATGTATGTTTGAATGTTTGTGATTTAAGCATATAGAGTTGTGATTAGTGAGTTGATATAATCATATAAGTTGCACCCAAAAGTGAAAAGATAAAGAGGGGAGTCGAGTATGCTCACAATTTTGCAAGCTTTCCTAGCGATTCGGGAAATGATAAGTTGAAGTGATGCACACCGAAGTTACCCTACATGAGGGAAACATAGGTGTGTGAATGTGTTTGACGCAAGATTCAGATTTGGATTCCGAAAACACGAAAAGAAAATGGGGAAAATGCCACTTCGTGTGAAGTGGGCTGACCACTTCGTGCGAGCGAAGTGACTTGCACTTCATACGAAGTGGCTGTCCACTTCGTGCGAAGTGACATTTCTAGAATGATTTAGCTCATTTTTCAACCCATTCGACACTGATTTCTGTGAACGGGAGTTTTGGCAATGAGATAGAACAGTCTAGGGTCATACCACGTAGTCAGAATTCGATTAATACTATGTATGAAACCTCGTTATATGATTCACCAAATCACTAAGTTCATCAACGTAGTTGATAAACCCGGTTGGTCATGAAGATACAGAAATGAAATAAAATGTTCAAGTAAGGTGTGAAACTTAATTCGGTAGCCAGGCTCCTAACATTCTCACACTTGCTGGAACACAAGTCCAATTCTAGTGAGCATGATGAACTTGGTCAGCTCTACACTTGGTATAAAAGAAAATAAAAGAGAAGACAAAGTAAAAGAAAATTTAAATAATAAGAGAGATTCGTGAGTTAACACTCACTTAGAATGTCTAAGAACAATCTGCCAAGCTTCTGGGAATTTCAGAGTGTGAGTGAGAGTGTTCAGAAAGATTGAAGTGGTGAAAGAGTGTACTTATTTATAGGAAAGAGTTTTTGCCAGCTCCTCTTCGTGTGAAGTGTGTCCACTTCGTGCGAAGTGTACTCCACTTCGTACGAAGTGGGTACACTTCTTGCGAAGCAGGTTCAACTCGCACGAGGGCATTGGTTTAGGGCTGTTTTCACGTATTTTAGCCGATTTTCGAGTGTTTCAAGCATAAAGTTGTAACGTATGAGTATTGCACGTATAGTAAGTATGATTTGTATGTAGGTATGTATTTGAATGATTGATTACATGTTTAATAAGTATAAGTAAAATAAGTATTTCATTATGATCAATGTCTTGGATTACAAAGTGGGAATTAAAATACGAATAGGACATGAATACAAGTTTCCAAAAATAGAAATACGATTACACTTTCTAAATAAGGAAAGTACAAGAATGCAAGGCGTTAAATTCTCCCCTACTTCAGGAAATTTCGTCCCAAAATTTATTCAAGAGGAAGACTTAAATAAGAGATGTGGATGCTTGGTCTTCATTTTATTCTGGAGTTCCCAAGTGAATTTAGCGCCACGTTTGCCTTCCCATCGAACCTTTGACAATGGGAATGCGACTACGTCTAAGTTGCTAGGTTCCTTGGTCCATAATTTCGACCATTTTTTTCACAAGTGTAAGGACTCATTGATTTGGAGATAACCAAGTTGAACTTGAAGTCCTTCTTCTACTAGACATTTCTTCAGATTTGAAACGTGAAACATCGGATGAACATTGTTGAGTTCTTGAGGTAGATCCACTCGATACGCTACCTTGCCAATTTCGAGGATCTTGAAAGGACTTACGAAACGAGGAGTTTCCCTTTCTTACCAAATTGAACCACACCTTTCCAAGGGGATACCTTGAGAAGTACGTGATCACCAACATTGAATTCCAAAGGCTTGAGTCATTTGTCAGCGTAACTCTTTTGTCGGCTTCAAGCTACGCCTAAGTTGCTAGGTTCCTCAGTCCATGATTTCGACCATTTTTTCAACAAGTGCAAGGACTCGTTGATTTGGAGATCACCAAGTTGAACTTGAAGGCCTTCTTCTGCTAGACATTTCTTCAGATTTGAAACGTGAAACGTCGGATGAACATTGTTGAGTTCTTGAGGTAGATCCAGTCGATATGCTACCTTGCCAATCCCTTTCGAGGATCTTGAAAGGACATACGAAACGAGGAGTGAGTTTCCCTTTCTTACCAAATCAAACGAAACCTTTCCAAGGGGACAACTTGAGAAGTATGTGGCCACCAACATTGAATTCCAAAGGCTTGCGTCATTTGTCAGCGTAACTCTTTTGTCAGCTTCAAGCTTTGAGCAAATTATCACGAATATGTAGGAACTTGTTAGTTGTCTCTTGTATGAGCTCGGGACTGGTGATTTGAGCTTCTCCGATCTCATGCGAAAAAATAGGCGAACGACACTTACAACTATATAATGCTTCGAATGGTGCCATTTGAATACTAGCGTAATAACTGTTATTATACGAGAATTCTACCAAAGGCAAGTGTATATCCCAGTTGCCACCAAAATCGATTACGCATGTACAAAGCATATCCTTAAGTGTTTGGTTAGTAAGCTTGGTTTGACCGTCAGACTGAGGATGGAAAGCCGTACTAAGGTTAAGATGAGTACCAAGAGCTTTCTGAAAGGTTTGCCAGAGACGTGAAGTGAAACGACCATCATAGTCTAAAATGATGTTAATGGGGATACCATGAAGACAAATGACTTCATCCGTGTAGACACGAGCCAAATTTCTCGACTTTGTAATCTTCTCGAATGGGGAGAAAATGAGCGAATTTGGTCAAACGATCAATGATTACCCAAATGCTATGTAACCTGAAGAAGTACAAGGGAGTTTGGTGATGAAATCCATAGTTATACTCTCTGTAACACCCTGTAAATCGTGTCCAATAATATAGCGACACGTGTCGTATTTTTATTTTTAAGTCTATTAAAGACTAACACGGACTAAAAGCATCAACATGCTCAAACTAAGTTTCTGAGTGATCTTCTGATGTCAACATGAATAAAACATAGCCTCTGAGTGACCATTAGTGTCAACATGCTTAAAACATAACCTCTAAGTGACCATTAGTATCAATATGCTAAAACTTGGCCTCTGAGTGACCGTTGTGTCAACATGCCCAGCCTCTGAGTGACATCAGAGTCAACATGCTTATAATGAGCCTCTTAGTGATCCTTTACAATGTCCTAACTCTCATATGTCCCATTTATAGGACGAGCGAGATCAAATCCATAATTATGTAAAAGTTGGATAATGGAGGGGTTAAAAGTGTCAACATGTTAATTTATACCTCTGAGTGACCTTTTAACAAACCGAGAGCTAGACAATGTCCAGGCATACTCCCGAGTATGCCAAATAATTGTTACGGAGGGCTCAATGTGCTAAAAAGGTGTTTTAGGAGGTTTTATAAGATAAGGGGCTACAAAACCATTAAAATCGAAACCATGGCTTCCCAACCTGCTATGCCACGTTTTAGGACACTTGTAAGCTTCCTTTTACACCCCTTAACACCTGGCATCACCTCCATCAAGCTCTCCAACTATAAATAGGTGCCAAGGTTCACCATTTGAACTTGCACCTTCTCATCAACTCACTATCTCATCTCTGCCTCTTGGAAGTTTCTCTAACTTTGAAGCACAAGTAGCATTTCAAACTTGAGTTCTAAACCTTTGCAGTTTAACCTTGAACTGCTTACATTGTAAGTTTTATTAAAGCTTTTCATGAGAAGCAAGATTTTAAAGAAACGTTGCTTCAAAATTATGGTCAGATTTTGAAAGAATACGCTATGCATAAGTTGTACATTAGGTTTGAACATTTGGTACCATGTGTCAATGAAGCTCAAAGTATTAATAAGTTTAATATAAAGCCTTTGAATCTTGATCTTAGTTATACATTATATTGAATTATGATCGTAATATAATGTAGTATAACCTATGAAGTTTATATTACATGATCATGTAGAATTGAGTTTATACACAAGTTCCTATTATGCATTTTGACAATGCCTTGATAAAGAGGTTTAATGATAATGAATTGAAATGAGTTTCCTACATAATTTAAGTAGGATTATTTGGTGTCAAACAGATTATAAACTGATTATAACAAGTCCTTTTATTTATGTTGATAAGTGACGATAAGGCCCTTATGGCTTATAAAATGGTTTTAACCACATCTTTTCAAAGTAATATTTTACCTACTGATGTGTTATTTTAAATTACATATCTAAGACTTGATAATCTTATCATAACATCAGTTTTCATTAACATCGTATAAATCGTCATTTACGACATAAACGCCATTTCGGCGCATAACATGGTTTTAAACCATATTTATTAAGCAAGACTTGTTACCTACTGATTTTAAAACTTATTTTAAATAATTTTATAGTAGGTACATGGTACAAACTCAGAATCCAATATACAATTTATAAACTATGTGTAAAATGACCAAAATGCCCCTTTAGTGCATAAGTTTGGTCATAAAAGATAAATTACATATATAATTAATATCCTACTGATATTATATCATAAATAAGTTATTTTTCCAGAACACCTATAGTTATAACATTAAATTATATTTAAGTCTTTTATACGGTATGAAATTACCGAAACGCCCTTATGAGGCATAGTTTCACTTTAAAACCATAACGGGCATATAAGTTGCTATCCTACTGATATTACAACTTATTTAAAATATAATGGCATATAGAACTTGTCCATGACTTATCCAGTTACCCAATATCGCTAATATTTACGGTTAAGCATATGTAACTAGTTTACGAAAATTATCCAAAACGGGTCTAACCTTGTCATTTAAGCCTCAAAATCCAGAATGTTTATAGTTTACCCATATTATACAAGTCAAAGCACTTGTCGTGTTTAAACTACATTCTATCCAATTATCGTTTAATCTAGCGTTATACGTTTTGATCAAGTACACAAGTCGGTCTAAGTCAATGACTTAAATAAGCCCGTTAGTATTTAATTGGTTAGCTTATGCCATAATCCAGACTAGAGACTTGCCGGTAAATGCTATCTGCACTTAGTACTTTTGTGTACATCTGAGTTAATAAATCTTGCGTTAAACGAAGAATAGCTCAGGTAAATACTCTCGACTTATTTCCCCTATACGGGCTTGGGATACGGTAAATCATTACCGCTTGGTCGGAAGTGGGATCAATCGAATGCCGGATTGTGGCTAGTAAATCTGGATATTCCATTTTAATCAGTTTTGTTTGATAACTTAAACATCGGGGGTTAACTACCGTGTCCTGGATATCCTCGGCTCATTGCATTAGATAATGGCTACGACCTTAGCGCGGGTGTAAGCATACACCTGACAGACGCTCAAATGCAACTACCCACACTTGTTGGGGATAACTCCTTCGTGAGTTCATAAGTGGTGTGTACGTTAATCATGTCTCTGTTTTTGTGCTGGGCCTCGTATGCATGGACACACATGTGAATCTGTTAACAAGGTTGCAAGGTCAACTTTCCTATGTTATAAAAGATTTTGTGCTGATCGCACTTAAAATATTTTATTAAAACGTTTTCAAAATGAGTCAGTTGGGTGTATTTACTAGCAAAAGATAACGTATTTTCAAAAGACTAAACTTGCAGGTACAACATGAAAATAGGCTGGAAGTGCTCGGTAGTGATAAGAGGATCTTGCAAATCTTGGATCTACCCAAAGTCTGTTTTACATTCTTTCTTTGTACAATTTATGATCCGCCTATGGATCTTCTATTACGAGCCTGTATATTATTTTGTATTTTGAACATTTGGTTTATAATAGTAATTTAAATCCAAGACTTCCGCTGTGCTGTGTTTAATTGACTATGATGATATCAACTTACGTCACGATATTCCCCACCCGGGCCCACCGGTGTTTCGTTGAAAATACGGGGTGTGACAGGTTGGTATCAGAGCCAACGTTTGAGAGAACTAAATACTATTCTTTTGTGTTTAATCTCAAACTTACATAAGCACATTCTTTAGACTTCCGAGTCTAGGCATTGGCCTAGGATTACTCATTTCATTATTAAGTTATTTGTATTGTTTTTGAATTGATTTTTAACAGGAAAATGCCGCCACGTGTACAGGAAGAGGAAAAGGACCAATGAGGGGAGGACCTTCAAGACATATCCCTCCACATCCACATCACCCGAACCCCTATGAAGATTCGGGGGATTCATGGCCTTATTGCAACATTCACCTTTCCAAAACTCTTATCACTCATACCATTCACATCATTCACACCACTCTCACCATTCCATCATTCTTATCAAGATGAATTTAACCCTAACCAATACTTTAACACACCCCCAGCTGATCAGAATCAGTTGGAACAGCCAAACCCAATGGACGAGGACTCCGATCCGGAGATGCCGCCATCAGGTTCAAATGCACATCCCATCGAGATATCGAGCGATTCAAACTCTTATGCCGGATCGCCATATCAAGGTCCTAATGAGTGGGACCAATATTGGAACCAATTTACCTTTGCCAACACTCCTTCCCATCACTCTCAACCACCTCCTATACAAGAAGATATTCACATGGAACCGGTGGAACATCATCAGCCGCCACCTGAGCCACCGAGGAGGAAACATGGAGTATGTCAGTACGTGCAGGTCAATAGTCGGGTTCGCTACCACCATTGCCTAAACCCTACCCCACCATTCAAGAGGACCCACAAATGGGTGGACCCTCTAATACCTCACCTGTGGTGGAACCAACGCCATCACCCGCAGTTCAACCACCACCGTCAGGTTATAATAATCCTATCCCAACATATCCAGATAATACTGGATATGATCCTTTTAACCCATCTACACCTGTTAATTACCAAGCATTGTCGCATGACCCTTACATGCAAGCGGTCATGCATAACGCACTTTACCCGTCTCCTTTCCCACCTGCTTATCCACCAACTGGATATCCAAGTTATGGGTACCAGTATCCGATGATGCCACAGCCACAAACACAACCTTCGTCGCCACTCGAGGCCATCAATGAGGCCTTAAAACGAATGAAAGAAATTCAACAACAAGAGGAGAAAACGGAGAAGAAGACGAACAAGTTCTTCAAGAAACTCTCCAAGTTGGTTAAGGGAAGGAAGGACGAGTGAAGTCCTTTTCTAAATATATTTAGTCCTGTGAGGACATTGTTATTTCCTTAGTCCCTACATGGACATTTTTATTTCTTTTAGTCCTTGTATGGAAAGTTAGTTTTATTTATTTATTTCTATTAATGTAACTTTTGTTGACTTTTAATGAAGTATTTTTGGAATTATATATGTATTCGTCCTCTTCAAAGCAAACGTCTCGATTTTACTCGAAATTTGTGCTCTGCGATATAATTCCAAAATGATCTTAATGGTTTTGATTAGCCAAGTGGCAAAGACCACATATTTGGCCAACTTATAAATGGTAGTTAAGGATGAAAGAGCCTTCTATCATGATAGTTAAGGGAAGTTATCCTTCTATCTAGAGGTGGTGACTAAGTTCAAGCCTCCAAGTCGTTAGGGTCAAATGTGACTGGGCTATTAATCAACCATCAAGGTACTCTTATGTTAACATTCAGGAATGTTCATACTCCTGGTAGTGTGAATTGAGGAACCACACTAGCCGTCTAGGTAAATGGACTATGTCCTAAAACCTATTATGTAGCCTATGTGATCAATGTGATCCCAGCTAATATCATCAATATGATGATAATAATTGACATCCATTAGAGATGCAGGCCAATGTGCCATATTTTAGGTTCATTAGTGACAGGCCAATGTGCCATATTTTATGTCCATTAGTGACAGGCCAATGTGCCATATTTTATGTCCATTAGTGTGAGGCCAATATTCCGTATTTTATGCCCATTAGCGACAAGCCAATGTGCCATATTTTAATGTCCTTCGTGACAAGCCTATGAGCTAATTATAATTGCCTAATGGCAGTGACAGTTGTTATAATACGATCCACTGTCTAATAATACATGGACTACGTCCAAATTGTAATTTGCCTTTGGTGGTCCTTTTGAGACATAGGCCAAAAATAGATATAATAAGCCTAAGAGTTGTGATGTTACTCACACTAGTTTGATTAGGCGATGGATTGTCATATTCAATGTTTACAGCCAATATGGTTATTAATACCATATCTAAAAGAAATTTAAATTTAGTGTTTAGAACCAAAGCTTTAAAGAATGGCCAACTTGGATGAGGCGCAAAGTAGCCATCGGGATGTTAACTCTAACAACGTAGAAAATATATCCATTAATAATAAAGATTTCCAAGCTCGCATAGACGTAGTTGTGCAAAAGGCCATGGAAAAGGCCATAGAAAAAATTAGGGAGTCGAGTGCTACTCGCTCCAAACCATATTCAATCACGACATCCTCATCTCACAAAGAGAGCTCGGTTCACTCTTCAAATGCGAAGAGTGAACCAAAGAAAATAGAATTTGCTGATAAGTCTCGTTCTTCTAGAGACGGATGTACCTACATATATTTTGTCTCCTGCAAGCCCCGGGATTTTAATGCGGAAAAAGGAGCTGTTGAAGCCTTGAAACGGCTGGACGAGATGGAAACGATTGTGGATATCTGTGGCTGTGCTGAAAAGGATGTGGTAAAGTATGTATCACAATCCTTCAAAGGTGATGCCTTAATTTGGTGGAAGGCTATGATCCAATCCACAGGTAAAGTATACCTGTATAATTTGGGATGGTCCAAGTTTATGGACCTTGTGAAGGAAACCTACTTCCCACCCCATGAGGTGGAAAAGACAGAGTCAGATTTCCTGACTCTCGCAATGAAGAACCTAGATTGTCAGAAGTATGTTTCCGATTTCAATTCCCTATCTAGGTTAGTTTCCTAGTTGATTACCCTGGAAACCAAATGCATCGTGTGTTCCATTAATGGGTTAGCGCTCGAGATAAAGGGCATGGTAAAGGCTGCTCAGCACACTACCTATAGGTCTGTTGTTGACCTATCTCTCTCCCTCACCTTAGATTTGGTGAGGCAAAGGTCAGTCAAGACCGAGGCTGACTGGAAAAGAAAATGGGAGGATGATAACTCCCAAAGGTTTAAGAAGAAAGGAAATTTTGAGTTAAAAAAGAACCAACATGGGTCTGATGATAGACCTCTATGCAAGACCTATAGCCGCAGGCATTGTGGGCAATGCAATACTAACCCTCAGCTTAAACCTTGTGGTATTTGCAAAAGAAAGGGGCATGAGACCCACGAATACAAACATCTTAAAGATGCCGTCTGTTATGGCTGTAATGAGAAAGGGTATATTAAGCCTAATTGCCCTAAGAACCCCAGAAATAATGATGCAAAGCCTAGAGAGGCTATGAAAGGAATGCTCGTGCTTTCCAGATAAATGCTAGGGAGGCCGTTAATGACAACAACGTCATAACATGTACTTTCCTCATCAACGGTATATTTTCTAGAGTTCTTTTTTATTCGGGTGCAGATAAGTCTTCTGTAGACCATAAGTTTGGTAAACTATTAAACTTACCCATACGAACTCTAGACAAAACAAATGAGATCGAACTTGCTGATGGAACTTTAGAAATGGCAACTTCTATTCTTGATGGATGCTCTATATTCATTAAGAATCATTCCATTCCTATATCTCTTTTGCCAATGAAATTGGCAGGGTTCGATATAGTTTTAGACATGGATTGGTTATCCCATAACCAAGCCCGCATAGCCTGTGATAAGAAACTCATCGAAATTAAAACCCCATCTGGTGAAATGGTCACCATCATTGGAGATTCACACTATGGATTGCCAGACAAAGTGTCGTTATTTAAAGCATCCAAGTGTTGGTTGTGTCATTTACATGGCACAAGTCACTATCAATGAACCTAAGCCGAATATTCAAGACCTTCCAGTTATTTCGGAGTATTCCGATGTCTTTCCCGAAGAACTACCAGGTCTACCTCCAGATAAACAAGTAGAGTTTAGGATTAACATCCTACATGGATCAGCACCCGTAGCTAGAGCTCCATACCGATTAGCACCAATAGAAATGAAGGAGTTAAGGACGCAGTTCGATGAACTCTTAGAGAAAGGCTTTATTCAGCCAAGTTCATTGCCCCGGGGATCTCCAATTCTTTTTGTTAAGAAAAAGGACGGTTCAATGCGGATGTGTATTGACTACTGCGAATTGAACAAGATAACAATCAATAACCATTACCCATTACCCATGATCGACGATTTATTCGACCAACTTCAAGGGGCTAGTTATTTCTCCATGATTGATCTAAGATCTGGATATCATCAGCTGAAGGTTAGGAGTGAGGATATCATATAAACTAGTTTTAAGCCCTTGTGTTGCGGAACGGGGGCTGTAAAATCGTTCTATAAGCGTTGCTGGGCAGGAGAGTAAAATTGTGCTAAGTAGTAACCGAATAACAACCAAAACCAGAAAACAACGTAAAACAAAAGCACAAATTTTTAACACCAAGTGACTCACGTGATGTAAAACATACACAAAGTCAAATTTATATCGACACGCATAGAATTGAGGAGCCAAATATGATCAGCAAACACATGCTAAGTAGAACCCAAATATATATATATATATATATATATATATATATATATATATATATATATATATATATCTGTGTGTGGGTCCCACAAATTATAATTTGTTTAATATGCTTTAATACTTAATTAAATAATAAAGGGTATTTTTGTCATTCTACAAGGACTTAACTGAGCAAACTAACGGTCATCCACTCAAGGGACTATCAGAGTAACAAATGATCAAACCACAGGGAACACACATGCTATTTTGAAATGGTAGGGAGTAAAGGTGAAAAAATGGCAACACAAGGACCATCCGGGCATTTAACTCTATATAAAATCTGAATCTCATACAAACTGGGTTTAAAATGGAGTTACTATACTAAACCACACAAAACGAAAAGTGTACCGATTGTAAGATAGTAAAGTCTATAAGACCGAGTAAAAATCCTTGAACGCTAATATGCAACACTCGATACTAAATCTTTGTTAAAGATGATATGATTGACCTTGACGATGACTGAAACATTTAAAGATGATATGAACATTTAGAATCTACAAGTAAATAAATCTATATTAATATATACTAATTATAAGTTTTGTAGTAAATACACATAGATCATACATATGAAAATAATTAAAAAATTTGATGTTCGTTTTTTAAAGATTTTAAGACACTTCAAAATGATATTTTTCCAGATTTAAAGCATAGTATTTTTTTATCTATCAAACCGTTTGTACTGTAAATAAATCTGTAAAAGTTAACACACATTATTCAATATTCATGTGATGATTGTTAGTAGACTTAGTAATATCATATAAACTAGTCTTAAGCTCTCACGTTGCGGGACGGGGGCCGCGAAATCGTGCTACAAGCGTTGCAGGAGAGTAAAGTTGTGCTAAGAAGTAACCGAATAACACCCAAAACCAGAAAACATCGTAAAACAAAAGCACAAATTTTTATCACCAAGTGACTCAAGTGACGTAAAACATAGACAAAGTCAAATTTATATCGACACGCATTAGAAAGTCGATGAGGTAAAAAGAACTTGAGGAACCAAATGTGATCAGCAAACACATGCTAAGTAGCAACCGAACAATGAACAAATTATAAAAAGAAAATGTAAAGCAAAATGTAATGAGAAAAAAAAACTTAACTATTTTTCTTTTTATTTATTTATTTATTTATTTTTGAAAGAAAACCATAAAAGACCAAAAAATAAGAAAAGGCAAAAGAAAGTATTAGTCCTTAAAATGTTAAGAATTATTATACATACATACAAAATTAGTTGATTACTAGAAACATCTCCTATCTAATAAAGTATAATAGAGCATGACATCACAATGCTTACTTGGCAGCTATCTAAGCTTTCCAATAATGTCAATCTGATGTTATTTTTACATCATCAATTTTAATTTTAATTTTAATTCTAATTTTAATAACTTATAATAGTAAAGGGGGCTCATTAAATTGAATTTATTTAATTTAACAAAAACATGTATTCAAGATATCTGGGATTAAAAATTTAAACCACTACCCTCTTTTCCTTTCCTTCTCTCTCCATCTCAAAGATTCTAGATCTGGAATACGTTAATCTCTCCGTGATTCACCAAAAGCCACTTCTCAGGAGGAGGACCAACGGCTGATGAAGACACCTTTTCTTAGACGGTTGACATGGGAGAACGGGGGCGAACATACCCCTAGTTGTCGCATCAAGCGAAGATGGAATGGTTCTATTTTTATCCTTTTTGAAGATTTGAGGCTTAAAACAAGTTTTCAGTACAGATCTTCATGTGAATATTCTTTATTTACAGTTTTTTGTTTCTCTTTTTTACTTGGTTCTTGATAATTTTTAGGGTTCTTGATTTAAGAGACAATGTTTGAATCACTACCTCGTGTCAACTGCCAAAAACGGACCGCGAACATGCCTCTACTGCTGGTCATCTATAGTGCTAATTTCTCCCTTCCATCAGTTCATATCCACCATCAGCTCCTATGTGTGGTAAGCTTTTTATTAGTGTTTTGTTGTGTTTATGTTGTTTTCAGGTAGATTCTTCAATAAATATAGGATTATTAATTAGAAATATAGGGTTTGGTGTTTATGTTCTGATTATGATACACTTTATGTTTAAGTTGTAGTTATTATGAGTAAATTGATGATTGGAAATATAGGGTTTGGTGTTTATGCTATTGGTGTTTTATGATCTTATTTTAACATCTTTACCTGGATGCTTTGTAATTATTTGATGGACATTCATGTGCAGATGTGTATCTGGTGATACGTGCTAACATTGCCAATATTGGGGGTTCACAGTACATGTACAATGGTTTTAAGGAGCGCAAATGGAAAATGGTAAAACACAGCTTCACTTATTTACATTGGATGCTTGCAGGTCAATTGCTTTTTGGTAGCTTTATTTAGAAATCCTCACACCATTTTTGTTTTATTTTTTACAGAAAATAATCTCTTTGTAGCAGTTTTTAGCTCATCTTAACCAATAGCAATCCACTTTTTAAGTAATTTATCACTTATTTAGCTATTGTGTGAAAATGGAATCTAGAGATACAAACGACCCAACTATTATCTGTATAACATGTATGTTATGTGTTGTTCGAGTTGATACTGTGTGTTGTTAGAATTACTTTTAATCTGAATTGTGATGGATATTATTGATGGCTATAAATGGATCTGATTGTGATTATCGTGCTAGGCCTATAAATCTTGTCTGCTGGAAACATGCGATTTGTTTAGAGTTCATGGAAAAGGTTAGACATGTGGAAACTTGTAACGGATTTGAATTTAGAAATTAGTTAATTCCAATCTTTATAGAAGTTTATCATGTTCTTGTATGTTAACTACAGTTGAGACTTTTGATCTGCATTTCATGGATATTAATTTATATTACAGGTTAATGTTCTAGAATATTATGATCAGATTGTGAACTTTGTCACTGGATCATTCTATATGCATGTTGTTTTAAGGGTAATTCATTGCTAACTACCATGTTATGAGTTTATTAGTTCTTCTGGTAAACACATTTATCTGTCTGATAAGTAGCACCATACATCAGCTAAACATTGACATATTTGATGCTTTCGATGAGGTGTTTGGATACAAGTTTATTGTATGAAATTTTTAGGTTCTATTATAAGTCAGTTTACTGTGCATTTTCATTCAGATTTGGATTAACAATTTTATTTTTACTTTGTTTCAGGCTGAGAAACGGATGCAAAGGTTTAGACATTTGGAATCATTTTCCCTTATGCGCGTGGGATGGTTTAGAAACTTGCACAACTCCAATCCTCTCAAGGTACTTATTAACTATCATTTCATTTCAGGTAGTATTTGATTGCAACACTCAACTTTTTCTTCACTCTCGATTTAGGTTTTCATTATTGTTTTCTGCTTGCATAGTATACGATTGATGTGTATGACCTCTACATGTTATAGTAATCGTGGCTTTTTAATTGGGATTTCTGAAGCTGAGTGTCGATGATAGGTGATATATCGATGTCTATGTCTTTCGTTCGATGCTTTGTACTGTTGAATCTTCATCTTTAGATGCTGCTGTAGGATGATCAGGAAATTCGATTCACTAAAACTGTTTGAATGATCGTGATCCGAACGATACCTATGTTTTTTGTTGATGATGAATCAAGAAAAGATTTGAAGATAATTATTGTTAGGAGAAAGTTATTAGAGTTTATTTTATTAGTATGTTGAGTTATATTAGGAATTATAGTTGACATATGGATATATGATGCAAGTTGTTTAGGGTTTATGATGTACGGTTTCTTTTTTAATAAATTATCGAGGGAAGTGTGTGAATTTTAGGCGTGTGTTGGATATATATATTGAAATTGAGGAGTGACAAGATGAGTTAAAAAAAGAAAGTCTGAATTTTGTTCATTTGATATTAAAGGGTAAAATTGTCATTTCGCCTTTTGACCACTTATATAATAAAAAACAAAAAAGAAAGTCCGAATTTTGTTCATTTGATATTAAATAGTATTACAAAACTTAGACTTTGAAAAATATTAAACCATTACACCCCTCATTGAACACTTCCTAAGATTTCTAAGACTCTCACCTTCTTCCATGCAACTTCATCTTTTATTTTATTTTGTAGATCAACTAACATGTCACAAATCTTCTGATCTTGTTTCGACAGTTGCGTGATGAATTCTTCTACCTTATCCTTGTAACTCTAATGAACTAGAATGGACAACTTCATCAAGCAAGGCAATACTATTCTAGGTTTGCTTATTATAATTTTCACTCACTATACCAACTGTTCTGTTAAGTTCTTTGTCTGTTCTCTGTTCTTCAAGTGACCAACTTGTTAGTATCTGACCAGTGGCAAAAACTTTTGTTTGCCATTTAGAATAATGGTGGTATTTTTTGATGGTTTGTTATTGGATGAACATTTTTTAAAAGTAAATTGTTGATGTTTTCAATTAAACTAATCATTCCCCTTTTATAGTGTTTCCGATGGGTGATATAATAAATGAAGAGACGATTCCTAATTATGGTAAACTGTTTTTGAAGCTTCAAATTTTGGCCTTTGGGTTTCTACATATATTTTATTTTATGTACTTTCTTATGAAAACTCATTTTTGAAGGTTTTGCATTAAATGCAACTAGATTTTTAATATAAATTTACACGTTTATATTAAATGTATACATATTTCCTTCCTAAATCATTAAATGTACATGGATTTTAAATATAATTTTTTATTTAATACTTGCATTTATTTTGGACCTTTTGGCTGTTAGATATTTAATATTACTTCTCTATATACTATCATTGTCAATTCAAACGTTTTGCATCATACACTAATTCATTTACCTTATCAGTTCAATAATAACAATGGCATCAACTTCTATACAATCTGATAATTAGAAGCAGCGATTTATTAAACTAATTGAAGAGCAAGTCTATGCAAATAAGGCTACTCTTCAAAGGTTGAATAGGTGTTTTGATGGATTGCAACCTGGTCTGCTCACAAGAGACCAGATTTCTAGAAACTTAAGGGCGATGCCAACCACTTCCGTTCGTGACTTGTGTGTTGCTAGTAATATAGAATGTGGTGATAGAAACTTGCAGTTCCTGACAAAGCTCAAGGATATACACCAAGAAGTTCAGTACTCGATGGCGTTAAAGTTAAAATTTCTTAATTCTTGCTATTAGATTTTAAATGTTTGAGTAGTTTTCATTTTCATATGTAATTGTTACTATTTTAATACTTTAAATTTTATACATCTTAATATTTCTTGTCACGGTTTAGTTTTACTTATTTTTATGAGTTTAAAGATTTATTTTTTCAAATTATTATTTGTTTTATGCTGTATAAATCGATTTCAAGCAGTAATATATACGTGTCCATGACAGACCAAAATCTAAATAAGTCGCATGATCCAAAATGTTGAAAAACCATTTTTGACTTTGCTCAGATTTTGCAGTGTTCAGTAATAGTTAACTGGTACTTGATTTTGCTAGCTTTCAAGGTTATGTTCATATGGAGGATCTATGGGTCATGATAAGTTCTTATTTGATATGTTTCTTGATCTTTATTGGATAAGACCTAACATACTTTATGCTCCATGAAAGATTCTACTTGTGAGCAGACCTGAAAAAAAATGCAGATGATACCGAACAGGTTAACATATTAAAATTCAGTTGAAGTTCAGGTGTGTGTGTGTGTATTGATCTGCTCTCTCTATTTTGATATATATGGTCAGTTTGATTTGAAATTGATGAGATGTTTCTAAAGATTTGTGTTAGTTAACTGCTTATATATATATATATATATATATATATATATATATATATATATATATATATATATATATATATATATATATATATATATATAATGATGGGGTGTTATGATGATTTTCTATTAGTTAATGGTTCATATATGTTTTAATACATTGTTGTTGGTTAATTGTTGTGTTGATGTATGTATCTGTTTAATATGTATGTTATGTGTTGTTTGGGTTGATATTGTGTGTTAGAATTACTTTTGATCTAAATTGTAATGGATATTATTGATGGCTGTAAAATGGATTTGATTGTGATTATTGTGCTAGGCCTATAAATATTGTTTGCTGGAAATGTGCGATTTGTTTGGAGTTCATGGAAAAGGTTAGACATGTGGAAACTTGTAACGGTTTTGAAAATAGAAATAAGTTGATTTCAATCCTTATTGAAGTTTATCGTGTTCTTATACGTTAACTCAAGTTGAGACTTTGATCCGCTTTTCATTGATATTAATTTATATTATAGGCTGATGTTCTGGAATATTATGATCAGACTGTGAACTCTGTCAATGGATAATTCTAAATACCTGTTGTTTGAAGGGTAATTCGTTGCTAGCTACCATGTTATTAGTTTATTAGCTCCTCTGGTAAACACATTTATCTATCTGATCAGTAACACTTCATAGGAAAAACGGTGGTCTGCACAATACATCAGCCAAGAATTGACATATTTAAACTTGCACTATGTAAAGCGGAAGGAATCGTCTTGCAGCAGCCAATTTCATAAAAGCATTGACATATTTAAACTTGCACTATGTATTGTTCTTGGCTGTGACTTATTGTTTTAGGATTTTGAGTTTGTACTACAATTTCATTCAACTGGTATATATGGTGTTTGGTGCCTTAGTATTGAAGGTTGATGTGATTTTGGTCACTAGTGTCAATAAAAGATAAGTTGAAACATATCATAACCAATTTCATCTTATTTCTAGTATAGGATCATGTGATGAAGGTTGTATTTTAAGAAATGAAGATAAAAGATTTATAGAACACTATACCCCAACATTGAAGGGTCTTGCATCAAGAAATGTTTTAAGATTTACGATCATGGAATATAAAACACTGTGTGCTCGGTTGTATTTAGGTTTTGGTTTACTGTTTTAAAACGATTAAACAGGTTTGATATTTATTTGTTTTTTAAAAGATGTTTCTATTTTTTATAATCTATTTTTAATCAAACCTTAAAAAATGTTTAGTTATTCGTCGTTTAATAATATGTATTATGTAATTTTTTTAAAATCAACTGTGTTTTTACACGAATTTTACATCTAATGTTTAATAATAGGAAAATTTTATTTTGTTTACAACCATTTACTACAACTGTGCTCGACTTGTTTATCTAATCTTTTTATTCCCTTAAAAGGATACACAAATGTAAAAACAATCTTCGAGAAATCCTAAATGCATAAAGAAAGGTTTCTATGAGTAGGTGGCGTATATATTTTTCCATTGTTCTTGAGTTTTGTTTTTTTCTTTGAACGAAAAGAATCTTTCATTTTTAACAACACATGAGTTTGGGGATACAAACGATGATGAATCCAATTATTGAACTTAATCATTATACCATGTTGCATTTAACATTGCTAGACATCTACAGTATTATACTTGTAAAACATCCTGTGAATAAATAGCCTATAACGTTAATGTGATACCTAATTTACAATATAATTGTTTAAATATGTTCAATGAACTTGAATTGATATTACTGATTTATTTATATGACTATAATATATATATATATATATATATATATATATATATATATATATATATATATATATATATATATATATATATGGAAATACAGTAATCAAAATTGAGAATCAAATAAGTAAAGGAACATGTAAATAAAGTTGGACAAGTTTATATATACCTCAAAAGCATACATTTTAAAACTAATTATTACAACTTAAAATTAGCAATAAAACATCAAAGCAACTCTTGTATTGATTTCACTGATATTAATAAAGTATAATTTTCATAAATTAAACAAAAGATTTTTAATGACTTAAAATGATAAAGATATTTCATATCTTCAAATACTTAAAAAAAATGAAACTAATAATATGTATATCTCCCATTCCACCCTTATAACACTACAAATTACAATAAACTCATCCTTTTTTATTACAGGATAAGCAATAACAAGAAAAAAATATAAAAAAAAAAAAAAAAAACTTCAGCTACAAAGAACTAAACTACCAAGTTGGCTTTTAGAACTTAATTCCAAATTCTGCATTGAATCTCAAATTCTAAGCAAATAAACACTAAGTTCAGGAGCTCCATTGCTATCAGGATTCATCATATAGAAAGCTTCTGAATCTCTTGACCCTGTTACCCTTTCAAATTTAGCTCTCATGTACATGATCTCATCACCTCCTTCTTCTTCTCCATCGATTGTTTTCTCCGGGGGCAAACCCCGGCCCCCATAGATATCGGCTCCACCGCTTTTAAGACCCTCCATTCTTTCTCCCCACACTCTCTTTTTAACGCAAAACCACACTTCTTACCATTGCAATAAGTCCTCCAAACTGGCTCTTCTAATAGCCTTTTTGAATTACTTATCTTTTTGGTCTTGTCCTCGTCTTTATCGCACTCAAGTGCGATTCTAACTAGCCCGGACGCCATTTCCTTAACCAGACCACTAATCGGGGTTTGAAGCTCGATTAGGAATGCTGGTTGGGAGACTGAGTTCTTTTGAAGTGTGAAGTAAACATGGCCTCGTCGGGACCCAAATAGGGTCCCGATGACCCTAGAGCCTAGAGAGTTGAGAAGATTCGTCCGGTTCTTACTTATTGTAGTAAGAACCGAACGAAATCTTGCAACAGTTACTGCTTGGAATTTCTTTCTTGTTGGTGGCGGGGGTGGTGGCGGTGGTTGTGGATGGTTTATGGTGGTTTTGGAGCTAAGATTGGAGGGTGGTGAGACATCTTCATCTTCATTGCTGACCTTATTTGACCAATGGAAGTGCATAGAGGACCTTGCCATGATTGTACACAATGGGAAAAGAACAATAATCAAAGGGGAGGGGCAGCCTCTTTAACAATGTGAGAGCGTGAGAGAGAGAGAGAGAGAGATGTTTCGTTTTATGAACTTGTGGATGTTATTTCTTTATATGTGAACATGGAGTAAATGCTTTATTTTCTTTAATAATCTTTAAAAATTAATTAAAATGTTGCTAAAGTTATTACTTGTGATCAACTTACAGTAACTAGATTATCTTATTTTAAAATTGAAAAACAAAAATTAGTTGTGTGAGTTTATTTGAAACTATTTACATTTACAATGAATAAATTTCCAACAAGAAAAAAACAGTGACTAGAAATATCAAATAAAGACAAAAATAAGACAACTATGATATTTATCATTCGCTTCTAAGTTTTACATTCTTATATATAAAAGACAAAAATAACTCAACTATCATATTTATTATTGGCATCTAAGTTTTTACATTCTTATATATAAAGCGTGGGCACCTTAGCTGGTATACCAAATTTCACACTTATTTGTGTCCTCTTTCTGGATTTAATATACGTTCATCATATTCACACATCCATCTATTTATTTCTACACTTTCAAGATGTGTCGTCTAGCTCTAGACGGGGCATTTAGGATTCTTTTCTCCGACCACATTCCTGACCTCGTACAATATCAAATCAGTCACATCAGACGGGGCGTCTAGACCTAGACGGAGCCCCGTAGACGACCGACCCAAGACGGGTCGTCTAGGCCTGGACGGGATGTCTTGACGTTTGATTTTGACTTTGGTGGTCTACATGCATGTGAGTAAAGCAGTAACGTGATACGCACGCTAGACGGGGTATACATTTCTTTGTTAAATAGAGCCATACAGAGCATTCTCATAGTTGAAACAAAACTCGTCGAAGTTCTCTGCTTCTTCTTCTTTGCCTTATATTACTCCATTTGATATCATTCAAAGGTGGTGAAATGTCATCATACGGGGATGACAACTATTTCTTTGGCCGTATTCTGTTGAGTCATGGGTGCCCGAAGCCAATCCGGTAATAGTTATTAGGTTAAACTACTTGATGTTTTAATTATTTACTAATGATGATACCGTTGTTAGGGGAGACTTGCGTTCTCGATTCTAACGAGAAAGAGGAGGTTGTGTCTAATGTACAAGGAAATCAAAACAGATCGTTTCTAGATTTGAACAAGCATCCTCCCGTTGATGAAACATCCCCTATAGATGACTCATACCATGTTGATGAACCATGTATCCAGCGCAACAAGGGTTTCCGGATTATGGATACGGGTGTGATATTCTTACGTGCAACAACACTACCCGGAAGGATACAGAGGAGACGGTTACGAAAGTTACAATGCAACACAGTCTTTGTTACGGTCAATAAAACTATCCTGAAGGTGGAGGTTATGGTGGTGAGGCACCCCCGAACGAAGGCAATCCGTACCTCAAAAAGATGGTATCAAACTTATTTATGTTGGACAGTTGAATAAACATAAAATCTAACATAACGCTATCGATGAATTTGTGGGTTTTAGGTGTGTATATTTAAAGAAGATGGGTTTTTGGTCGAATAGGATGGGGCGTCTACCCCTAGACGACCCCATAGACGACCTGATTTTTGTTTTTTATTTCTTTTATTTAACAAGTTACATTGTTAAGTGCTATTATTATTGTTATGAATATTGTTAATTGTTATTATTTGTGTTATATACGGTATTTTCTTGAAGATTGATTATGAACGAGATTGAAGATCAGATACACCGGGCCCACATCCGCATGGTCCGCAACGGGCTCCGCCAGCGCCGGCGGATCCGCTACACGGCCACCCATATCTAGAGTTTCCGCCCGACACCGAAGCCGCCAGTTTTTGCGGGAAGCTTAGGCGGATGCACGTCGGATCGCATGCTGAGGTCGACTGGGATGCGATCGAGGTGATTGGTGAGATGCCGAGACTGCGTTACCTCATTCCCGTGGATTCACCGTGGCATCGTTTGTTTGACTTGGCTGGCACGCCGAGTTATAGGGAGCTGCTTATCGAGTTCTTATCGACGTTCACATTATACCCTCCACTGGTCGACCAGCCACCTCCCCAGCCACAGGCTCCCCCCCCCCCCTTCGCCTGAGGTTTCCTTTAGGCTTGCCAGTGTGTGGCGTTTCATGAAGCTTGCTGAGTTTTCCGTTCATAGCGGTTTATACCTGCAGGAGGAGATTGCTACAGATGTTTATACACAGGGGCTAGTGTTGGTGGATAGACCCACTCTTTTGGGATTTTGGGAGGTGGTCGTGGGGCATGACACTTGGGAGCATGTGAGGGCGAAGGGGAGGATTTCACATGTTGACGACCCGTTGTACAGGTACGTACGTTTATTACTGTAATTATTGTGATTATTATTGTTAGAAATTTATTTCCGTATTTTGCTAACAATATGTGAAGGTATCTACATCGGATGCTCGCTACGTCTATTACCGCTCGCGGCCACAACCGTAAGTGGTGTACGAGCACCGACCTATTTTTCTACTATTGCTTACTGTACAGGAGGCCTTGCGCACGGTCTCGCCCAGTACTTCGCATCTGCCCATCATCGGCAGCAGCGTGGATTTTTGTACGGCGGCGCGTACGTCACCGTCATTGCCCGTTCGTTGGGTCATCTGCCGGAGACAGACCCATACTTGCGGCCGACCATACCGTGGACGCGGATGGGTTTTCAGACATTGCGGGGGATGAAGCTTGTTAAGAGGTTCGGCGTGCTCGGCGAGCGGTTTAAAACCCGCGCAAGGAGCTATGGATTCCGAAGGCCCTGCCGGAGCACTTCGATCCCGTCTATCCGCCGGCATATGAGGTAGCGATCGTTCAGGACGCTCCGGTGGATTTAGACGGACCGGCACCGGCACAGCCACGACCACCTCCCGGGGCGCCCCAGTTTCCTCAGCACGTTATTCCAGGTCATTCCCCGGGAGGTGCAACATATACGCAGTTACGAGCTGACGTTGACCGGCTTTTGGATCTGATGGGCTGGGTGGTTCGAGAGTTACAGGATAGACGAGAGAAAGAGGGGTTACCCTCCATACCGCTACCACTACCTCGAGCACCACATCAGCAACAGTAGCCGCAACAGCCAGATTCAGACTCCGACTCGTATGTATAGACGTTTGGTATTTAGTATTCAGCTGTACAAATATATATATTGTTATGGATGTACAAAGTTATGTTATATATGTTATATTTAACTTTGTTTCGATTACTTGATGACTATTTGTGTTAAATCGGCATTGAAATGTAATACGAAACAACATAAATTTCAAAATGTTAAGTAATATTTACACGATATAATATTTGCATTCTTATTAAATGTTGAAAACAATATTAAATTTAAATGGTATAATTTTTTTTAAAATTAAAATGTAAAAAAATGAAATATTTAAAAGATCGAAAACGGTAACTTATTTTTATACAAAAAATAAAACCTTTTAAAAATTTAAAATCTCAAATTACACAACCAAAAAAACATCAAACTCCAACAACAACCAATTTACCCCACCAAAACACCATTTTTTCAACTCAAAAAAACACCATGGTCCTAGACGGGTCGTCTAGATCTAGACGGCCCGTCTACTCCCATAAAATTCTACGCCCAGCCATTCCCCTGCTGCCTCCTTAAAATCAGTGCCTAGAAGGCCTGTCTAGCTCTAGATGACGCGTCTATAACACCAAAGATGTCCAAATAGGTAGCAGAGATGTGTAAATATCTTGAGTTTTACTGTATGATGTCATAAACATTTTTTACAACAATGCATTAGCTTTCTTTATATAGTGATAAGTGTATTCTAGTTAGAAAGCAAACTAAATTATCTTAATCACTAAGTTTACCAAAACTATATTCCTTTAATTCTCCAAAATCCAAAACTGATCCGAAGTATCACAAAAATAATAATTGACTTTTTATATTGTTCTTTTTGTTGCCATGTATCTTTTTTCTTTATTGTTTTATTACAATGGATATTACCGTTATTATGAACACATATTTTAAAACATAGTCAAATAATAATATATTTTAAAACATAGTCAAATACTAATATAAACTAAAAGTATACGTAGAATGTAAATAATATAACTTGGGTGGGGTTTGGCTATAAATTCTATTTTTTTACAAATTGTATAAAGTTATAAAACACTACAATTTCAGCCATATAACACACTCAGAACTCATAAATAACATAGTAAAGATCACTAAAACACAATACCTAAACCCTAACAGTCCTTAAAACTTCAAACACACCATCGTAAAAATATGAATATAAACACACATGATAATCAACATAAAACACACTAATGTTAGTCATTCGATAATCAAAGTTTTACATCCGAAACACAACACAAAACTCACAAATATGGTGTTTTAGTAATCTTCAATATGTTATTTTGTTTTGAGTGTATTTATGGTTTCCATTATGATGTTTTATAACTTTTTACACTTTGTAGGAAAAATTAACTTTGTAGTCAACTTTCACACTAATTTTATAATGATTCTACAATCATCTCCAACAATATTTCTATATATACCGTTATATTAATTAAGCACCGTGCTACAAATTTATATATTTTTCAAACTATATTATATATGGTTGTAACTCTAATGTCACAAAGTTGTTACCTATAATGTTATTATGATGGATGATCATGAGATATTATACTCTGATCTGAATTGATGCATTACCGTATTGATCTAGTAATCGAGTTATATGTTGGTTTGTATATGTTTTCTTAGATTTCTTAAACTAGAGTTGATACATTTTGACTACTTGTTTAAATTTTCCCTAAACTTTTATAATTATTCAACATTAAAATTATCAATTCATTGGCAAACATAAGCATACAGATACATTACAAGTGAAAAGATATCAACTAAAAGAGAAAAATACTCTTATACATTGCAGGTACATGCACACTTGGCAATTCATAACATTTATGCAACATTGTTGCTATACAATTTGTGTTATTTGAAGTTTTGCATGGTTTTCTACAAACATCGCTGTTATTAGAGATGCCCACGTATAGTTGCAAAATATGAAAGCAATAGAAAAGGTCGTATTGCTCAACTTACTTCCAATAATCTAAATAAAAATACAAGTCATATTTGTTAGTGTTGATATGGCATCCATGATGTAGCGTCACATTTATGATGATATTAAATGAAAGAAGAGTAGCTCTTTTAAATGACATAACAACTGCTTTGACTTTGTACATGCAAAATAAAAAAAAATCCACGTAAAACTATATAAAAAGATCATAATAAATAACTAAAAAGTAGACATGCTAAAATACTTACAAATAGAATATTTCTTTTTAATTAAATTGACGTAAAATTATATAAAAAGAAGATCATAATGAATAACAAAAAAAAAGTTGACGATGCTAAAATACTTGCGGTTGCAGTATTCCTTTTTAATTTACTATAAGTATGCAATTATGAAGGAAAAAATTACTTCTTGTTTAACTTATTCTTTAGTTATGTGTAAATAATTAAATAAATCTTAACTACTTAATTATCTAAAAATTCTCAACTATCTAAATAAAATTCTTGACTAATTATATATATCGTATATTAATTAAAACATACTAATTTTGTTTGACATAAGGAAATAATAAAATTAAATATTTAACAAAGGTTACAAGAGCTGAAATAACACTCATAGTTTAATTAGTTGGAGACATATTAATTAACTCACCACAAAAATTTGCATAAGTTGGATGTGATTTTTTGGATTTTAAATAAGAAACATAAGGAGGCCCACAAGAACATGACAGTGGAGGGGGTGCAGGTTTCAATAAAACAAAAAGTAAGCAAAGCAAAATCCTATCTTTACAAGATTCTAGCTGATCTAATTCGAGAATATATATATATATATATGAGAAGAATATTCTTATAAGAAAAAAAATAAATTAATTTAGACCCTACAAATTTTTTATAATGATTCTGATTAAGATATGATTTTTGTCCACTTTAATTAATGCTTTAATTAATAAGAGTATAATAGACAATTTAATATAAAATACTAATAAATATAATAAAAGTTACTCAAATCTCATTAATGTCATCATAATTTCCTCCTTTATCACCATTAATATGTTGTGTCCTACACCAATTTTATTAGAAGACAAAATTATTTAAAAGTGTTGTATCCTATACATATTTTATTATAAGTTGCAAAATTATTTAAAATTGTTGGGGTCCTACACATTATATACACTACACCAAAACATTATTTTTATGGTGTAGAAAACTTTGTTTTTATGGTGTAGGAAATATTGAATATGTAGGATCATATGCAATTGTTTTTATTGTGTAATGTGCGCAACTATTTAATAGGATAAACTCTTTAAATGATCAAGGTTCATTAATTAATTGTTTTTTTTGTGTAATGTGCGCAACTATGAAATTGGTGAAGAACAGAAGGATTCAAAATTCTATTCCAAAAAAGCATTTTTGAAAACACAAAATTGGGTGGTTAAATCCCAAACCATCTTCTTTAGAAATCAAAACAACACCTGTTCCTACAAAATTGGAAATTAAACCTAAGATGTTGAAATCAAAATTCCAAAATTTGATATTCCAAACCCACCCAAGACCGAGAAGGCTTGGGTTTCACTGTTTAAGTAATTACTTATTTACATGTGAAGGGGCTCTCGAGGTCAATCATTTCTAAGTGGATAATGGACAGTGGAGCTTCTCGTCAAATGATAGGAATGCTAGCCTTACTTTACGATGTAAAATCAAATTGTGGAGGCTGTGTAGGGTTTGCGGGGTACTCAAGGAGGAATTATAGTTGGTGAAGGAATTCTTTCGAATGGTGTGGTTTCTTTCGACAAGGTGAATGACATAACAGAGTTGGAGAATAACTTGCTGAGCCTCTCACAGATTTGCGATAAAAAGTTCACAACCCACTTTAATGATAAAGAATGCCTAATTCTGAAGCCAGGATTCAAAATTTCCGAGGAGTGGATCCTCATGTGCGCTCCATAAGAAAATGATCTCTATGTCCTCGACATGAGCGTCACATCTATTACCTAAAATCGGCATAATGTTTTGTAACAAAAGCAACTGGAAAAGAATCGATCTTATTGCATCAATAGATGGGGCATATCCATTTGTGTAAGATGAATTATCTAGTGCACAACAATCTGGTGGAGGGTGTTAATCTTATAAGTTTCCACTTCAATGACGATTGTATGAGCTGTAAAAAGGGGAAGAAGCATAAGAAATCTCATCCGAGAAAACTTCTGAATTCTATCAAACTGCCATTGGAGAGACTGCATATGGATCTGTTTGGGCGAGTAAATGTTAAAAGTATATCTTGAGAGGACTAACGTATCCCATGAAAAACCCTCCAGAGATTTGTCATCGACCCGGATGGTAAATTCAGAGTCAAATCTCTGGAGGGTTTTTTCATGGGATACGCTAGTCCTCTTCGACGAGTATATATGCCGAGCTTAAACTAAGTTATCTTAGCTCAACATGTAGATTGTCAGAGATACACATATCTTACCTAAAAGCCTAGTGATTCTTGGTTGTTTAACCATGAGAGTTTATGGAATTAATTCGATCTGTCAGAAGAACCTAGTGAAGGGGAACTTGTGTTGTTAATAAGCGTCTAATCAAGAACAAGTCCCAAGACCAATAGTGGTTACTCAATCACAAGTTGGCACAAATGATTCTGAAGCAGGTCCGAGCAATACTCAAAAATAACTCATCGTCGAACCAGAGGTGAACAACACAGAGCCCTCTTTAGATCAGTCTGATGATTATGATTCTGATTCTGATGCTGGTCGACGTATGATGATGATTGTGAATACAGCTCCGATGAAGGTGCTGAGCAGATCACAAGTCTACTAAATCAATCCGGAAGTCCTAGCAATCAGAATGAAGCTTCAACGAGTAATCAGGTTGTTGAACAGAGTATTACAAATCTGGAGAATGAAGTGAGTGTCTCTAATGAGGTTATGCCGAGGAATCTGTCCTTCCATCAGAGAATATAATTGGAGAGTCGCAAGCTAGAGTTAAAATGCATTATCAGACCAACAAGGATTTATGTTATTTTTGCACTAAAATTGCACCTATTCAAGAAATAGGCTTACATCATTGTTTTATTTCATAGGTTGAACCAAAATCGAACAAAGAAGCGCTTACCGATGAAAGTTGTGTGAACGCAATGTAGGAAGAGCTGCAACAATTTGAAAAGATTGAAACTTGTTGACCTACCGGCTAATCACAAAGCTATTGCGACAAAATGGGTCTTCAAGTGTAAAAGAGATGATTGAGGGGTTATTGTGCGCAACAAAGCTCGACTGATTGTCAAAGGTTTTCATCAGCAAGAAGGCATTGATTACACTGAGCTTTATGCTCCGGTCGCACGACTAGAAGCAATCCGCATATTCCTGGCCTTTGTGTCATGGAAAGGGTTTAAAGTGTACCAGTTGGATGTCAAATCAGCTTTCCTTTAGGGAAAAGTGAAAGGGAAGTGTATGTCCGCCAACCACCAGGGTTTGTCGATCAAATGCATAAAGACAAGGTTTACTTACTAGATAAAGCGCTATACGGGTTGCACCAAGCTACGAAAGTTTGGTATAAGACACTCTCTCAGCACCTGTTAAGCAATTACTTTATCAGAGGCACTGTTGATAGCACTCTCTTCACACAGGAGGTAAAAGGACACCTGTTGATCATACAAACCTATGTGGATACATCATCTTTGGGTCTACAAATGATGTGCTGTGTAATCAATTTGAATAAGTCATGAAAAAGAAATTCGAAATGAGTTCAATGGGAAAGAAGAAGTTCTTCTTGGGACTTCAGGTCGATAAGTTTCCTGATGGCATATTCATTTATCAGACGAAGTACGTCCACGATATCTTGGAGAAATTTGAAATGTCGGGAACGTCATCATTATCTACCCCATTGCCAATCAATCATGGCATTTGCCCAGATGAACACGAAGTCAAGATAGATGAACCTTATACAGATTGATGATTGGATAATTGATGTATCCTACAACATCTAGACTGCCTTTACGCCCATTATCAATCAAGTCCTCGAGTATCACACATGATGATCGTCAATCGGATTCTCAAATATCTGAAGGGTTGCCCAAGTACCAGCTTGTGGTATCCTCGAAACGACAACTTCGACCTCGTTAGATATTCTGATTCGGATTTCGGTTGCTGCAAATTAAACGGAAAATCTACAACGGCTGGTTGCCATTTCTTTGGAACACACTTAGTAATGTGGCAATGCAAGAAGCAAAGCACGGTCGCTCTCTCTACTTGCAAGGCAGTATACGTTTCAGCTTCCAGTTGTTGTTCCAAAATCCAGTGGATATAACAACAGATGAGAGACTTTGGATTGCAGTTTCTTGATATGCTTATATATGTAGATAACAAGGATGCCATCGATATAACTAAAAATTTGTTCAACACTCTAAAACTAAACACATTGAAATTCGACATCACTTTATCCGTGATTGTCACGAGAAAAAGTTGATTAGAATTAAAAAGATCCATATTGATGAACAAAAGGCATATTTTTATAATAAACCCTTTGATCGAAAAAGATTTAAATATCTTTTGAAACTTAATGGTATGAAAAATCTGACATCAGATGGGGAACTAGAAGTTGAATACGCCTCAGATGATGAGTTCACGTGATCCTCATTGGTTTAGTCATGTTTTTTTTACTATTTTAGAATTTCTTTCTTTAAAGGCAAAAATCCAAAAATATATTTTTAATCTTAGGGGAAGAAATGTGGTGGAAAATACAAAAACATTTAAAAATTAAAAAATATACAAAAACATTGAAAAAGACAAAAAGAGTTTTCGTGTGAAAAGAGAAAATGATAGTAAACCAGTGGACTATCACAGTATGCTAAAGATTTGTAGTGTTAAAATGTTTTAAACAGGTATCACTAATGATTTGTCAGTAGCCTTCGCACACTCAGTAAATTTCTTCTGATATATAAACATAAGGAAAAACTTCTTAATTAGTGGCTTAACATTTCTCGAATATATGGTCTTAGTATACCGAAATTTCGTTTGAGAGATTGCCAAATTCTGAGATACTAGGTCTGTATAGATAATTGATATCTGGGGTATTATACAAGTTCTTTTGATTTCGCATTAACAATGGCCTAGAACTTGTAGAATACTTTTGCTTTAAAACACAAAACTGCAGCATATTGTAAGTATTGAAAGATCCAAGAATTGGAGTAAAAGATTCCAAATTGGAACACCACTTTTAAAGTCGAGCCTTCATCTCTTTGTTTGTACTGTGGTACTAACCTGAGCTCTCAAGGTCTCGCATTACACAGATACAAAAATCAGTTAGATATATTCACCTGTAAAATGGAATCCAGGGAATCTTGACACGGGAGTATATTCTGAGGTGGGAAACACTGTTAATTCAAGTTCTTAAAATTACCTAACGTATCTCGGAACAATTGAGAAATGTGTAGAGGTTTAAGTGGATAAGTATACTAACAATTTAAGTGAATCGGTTTAGAACTTAAAGTCTAATCAAGGTCAATGGTACTTGTGATATGTCTCAAAAACTGATATAATCCTCTAACACAAACTCACAAAAATTTATCAGTAAATATGTTTGTACATAGAAACAACATTTCATTTTAGAAAAATCCAAAAAGATTTTCAGTGTGTTTTAGCATAAACTTTGGAAAAATAAAAAAATTATTTATATTATAGTTTCGACTGCCGATGAATGGAAAGCGGATCTTCAAAGTCCAGAGATGCTGATTGTTGAGGAAAATCTTGTGACAATGGGTTGGGAGCTTATATGAAATGAGAAAATGTTTTGAAAAAATCAAAATTTCATTAATTTGAATCTTAACATTGCCTGAAATGTTCACAAAGGGAACAACCAAGGTTATTAACTTGGACTTGGTATCACAATGTCATTAACTTGGACTTAGTCAACTAAGTGGGTTGTTAAAACTGCTAAGTACTCGAAAATTGGATAAAATTAAAAAAATTGAAGTTTTAGGGCCAATTCGTACGAGTCGGAGTCCACTTCGTATGAGTTGGCCACGTCGCACAAAATCAGGAGTCACTTCATGCGAAGTGAACCTGGGGCTATAAATAGGTGTCAACTCGCACAAAGTGACATTATCTGCTTCATACACACTGATAGTGATTAGTGTGATTTGAGTGTGCGATCTACGTCGAACTACTGCCAAAACTTACATTGGGGAGGTTGATTAGCACACCTCTTACAATGGTTAAGGTATTGAACCGTAAATTGATAATTAAAACACTAAAATCGGTAAACCGAACCTTTAAATGTAGATCTAGGAAAATCTTGCCGGCCAAATTTAAAATTGAACATATCATTAGGCTTATCGGCGTGTATGCTACCCATTAGAATCATCAATTTCATAAAATTGTCAAGTTTGAAAAATTGATACAAAACTGCTTTGGTACGAAGTGTCACTTCGTACAAAGTGATATTGTCACATCGCACGAAGTGCAAAATGGTTATTTTTCACAAACCACTTCGTACAAAGTGGAAATGGCCAGAATGCTTAAATGTTATCTCCACTTCGTACAAAGTAATTATGTCCACTTCGTCCCAATGTCACTTCGCACGAAGGGTTAATACAATTTTCGACAAAATTTTTCTAAGGGTTGAACTTTTTGTACGTGTAGGAAAAGAAGTCTCTATTCGAACCGATTCACAATGTGTGCTACATACTTGGTGACAAAATTCCGAAGATAGTTCGGTTTAGAGAAGTTCTTGAGTTTATGGGAAGATTATCGGTGACAAAGGCTCTTACACATAAGCACAAAGTTTACAGATCACATATAGAGCGCTTTTGGAACTTTGTTGTATATGTTGAGAAGCCTCGAGCAATTCATTCTATAGTAAAGATCGATGATAAAGAGTATGAAGTTAAAATTACTGAGGAGCTGATTCGTAGAGTGTTAGATCTGAAAGATAAAGATGAAGATCCGACAGGTTATCTCGAAAGGATGGTTAAAGGCTGTTTTTTACCGTATGGGCTACAAAGGTCATGTAAATATACCAAATTTCAAGAAAGCAAACCTTGGAAGGCCGTACAAGTTCTTTGTGCATTCTATCATACATGCCTTCAGCCATAGAAAGGGCGGTGATGATATCTTGGATTATCAGATATGTATGGTCGCTGCTCTAACAGTGAATTGGTTGTATAACTTCACGAAGTTAATCTTTAAACAACTGGCGGCTAATATTACACGAGAAAAGTTTTTCCAATATCCAGGGTTTCTACAGATGATGTTGGATGATTTATTTACGACTCTGGAAAAGCGAGAGGATGATGAGCTTGTTTTGGAACCTATGGATAGAGATACGTTGATCGGATAGAATACGTATTTGAAACAAGGGTCCGAGCTGATTGCAAAACCAATATTTGGAGCGATTCATGATAAGAATTACAATGCACCATCTAAGGGCAAGTGGAGGAAGGATACTAGTGGGTCTAAAAGAGATGAGGAGGAAAAGTTAGATGGTTTCATCAAGACGAAGCAGTTGGTTCAAGAAAGAAGAAAAGAAAAGAAAGAGGGCTACTCCAAAGAAAAAGCCTACACAAGCTCGCCAACGTGCAACTGTACGAACTTTGTTAGTTGATGAACCTGAAGAGACACCGGTGAATGAGCCTGTTAATGAACCGGTGGCTAAAAATGTGCATGAATAGGTTATTCTGCTACGTCTTATAATGATATAGAGGTACGAATGTTGAAAAAATAGCAGCTGATGTGGAGAAAGAGGTGGTCAAAAGTGATAACGAAGAAAGTTCTGATGATAGTATTGATCGTGAAATCGCTGCTGCAAAGAAATGCGAAGAGGAAAGATCACTTCAACGAAAAAGGAAAGAGGTTGGTGACTATGATGTTACATACGTTGCCTCTAAACATGAAGAAGAAATTGAGATACCTATTATGAAATCAAGACGTGCAAAGAGCAAAGCTTCTAAAGTTCAAAAGAAAACAACATGATCTCCAGCAGCGAAGAAAGGCAAGCGTATATGGAAGAAAGAAAACACCTGAAGTTGTGGTTACTACTGAGAATGTTGACTCTGTTGTTCCACCATCACCACAACATATACAACAACCACCAATTATCCCACCATTTACCACCTCATTACCACCATAACCATCACCACTAAAATCACCACAACAACCTCCATCATCATCACAAACTCAACATGTTACACCACCACGAACTCATTCAACACCAAAACAAACGACACTTCAACAACATTCAACACCACAGTCTACTCCAAGACAAACGTTATCTAATCGCTTTCCTAATGATTTTGGTGAAATACCGTTTACAGAATGATTTGATGCTGGGAATTTCGATAAAAACCTGTTTAATGATAGTAAGATTGTTGAGCTGGAGCAGAAGATCAAAGAGCAGGAAAACAAGATAACACAACTCGAGAAAGAAAACATGAGGTTAGTGTCAATGCTCACAAGCATAACGGCTGAAAACGTTACATAGAGTTTCAAAGATCTTGAAGTGGAAAAGATGGCTAACGCGGAAAAGTTTGATATGTTATTCAAAGTATTAGAGAAGAAATTCAATATAAATTTCAACTCTTAATATGATGAAATAAAGATTGAAGAGGCAAAAGCTAAGGTTGTAGAACGTGCAAGAAAAGCTGAAGCAGAAGCAACACCATTGGGTAAAGGAAAGGAAATTTTGATGAGATTCCTGTGATCGTTCAAGCTGAGCCAGAAGCTGAATTTACGCCAGTAACAGAAACACAAACTGTAGAGAATGTTGAACAAGTGATTGAGAATGTGAACGAATATGAGGTTTAAAAAAGCTTAAGTTGAAGCAGAAACTGAAGCTGAGCTAATCAATTATGTAATGATTGGTGGACCTGTAGATCTAACTGTTATTTCTGAAAGGCATCAAAAGTACTTAGAGAAAAAGCAAACGGATGCTGCGATTCATGCATTTGATGACAACGAGGATGAAGAGGATGATGATGATGATGCGGTGATAAGAACGATAAAAAGGATGATGATGATAAAGGTGATGGTGATGACAATAACCTAGGTGGATCTGGTGTAACAGTGGTTGTTACAAAGATAAATGAATCGTCTGAGTATGATGCTTATTTGTTGAATGATGTGAACGAGGATAGGGAAGCAGATAGATAGGGGGAGCAGAAAGATCCAGTACACGATGTAGTGCAATTAGGAATCCTCACAGTCGTTGCACCTATATCGGGTGTTCCTGAATTGCCAAAACCCAAAGTCTTTTATCTAGAGCATGGCGTTGAGGAAGGCGAATATGTTCACAATTATATAAAAGAAGAGATATCGAAAATGCTGGGATTGAGGAAGATAAGTTTGAATTTCATTTTGAAGAAGAATTAAGCAACAACACATCTAAACCTAATGATTACCAGTATAAGTATATTCTAGATGCTGATACTTATGATAGAGTTATTGTTGGAGATGCATCAGATGCTGGAGATGAGGGTGCGAAGTATTCTGGAGATGGTACATATAGTTTTCCAACATTTCAAGAGATGTTTGCTAAATTTTTGATGATCTATTAAAGAGAAGAGTAGAGGAAATTGTGAAAGAAAGAACTGCACCTAAACACTTATCTAGAGAAAAGATTGCAGAAGCAAAGAAGTCATGGTTTAGGGAGCTACCAAAAGAAAGAAAGTTTCAAAGACCATTGGCTTTCTTTACGCGTGATCAAAATAAATCACTTGGTGATATCCTAAGTTGGGGTTGGATTGAAGAGTTAAATTTATATGCTATCAAGAGAGAGTTTGGAGTGCAGTACTTCCGATAGCTCTGTGATATAAAAACATTGCCCTATTGGGATGTACAAGAGCTTGTACAGACGAAGATGATATACCTTCAGATGAAATTTCATCATCAACGATTATGGAAGCTGATCACGGATATGGAAGACGCATATTCCAAAGAAACGAATAAAGATTGATCCGGTGACGAAAGAAAAAGATGTAACGTTGATTATCAAGCGACCACGAGCCATGAAGAACATGCCATTATTAAAGATTGAACAAGATTTTCATACTTACTTCAAATGATGGCAGTATGATATAGAGACGTGTGAAGTAGTGATCGTGTTGAAAGATGAAAGTATTTGGAGGATGATTTGCATGCTAGACCCGATTGGCTAGTCAATTGCTCATAGAAAGATGTAGAGTGCTTATTTTTCAACAAGATATGTTATGAAGCATGAGAGAAGACTCAAGCGATGCAATACCAGGGTGTAATCAATGTTTTCTATCCACATAGTATAAATTCTTGAAAGATGTGGCAATCGAAATGGAGAGAGCTGGAAAAGAAAGAGTTCATGAAAGAACAAAGACGGACAGAAAAGATCGAAGAAATGGGAAAGGAAGCGCGTCTTAGAAGATTCAGTTTGTGAAATGGGCTCCTGCTACTTATCAAACACCGATTCCATCTGAAGAACGTAGGAAGCCATGAAAGAATTTCTTTCGGCGTTAATGCTTAAAGCTATGAAGATTTTGCAGACTGACCAAAATTGCGGCAATATCAAGGGGGAGATTGTTGGTGCAGAATGTCTATCGCCTACGTATTAGGGTCATGTCATGTCATTGTAATAGGGCTTTACGTTGTTAGATTTACGTTATGGATGTATGTAAGCCACTTCGTACGAAGTGTACTTCACACGAAGTGGCAAGGCCAACTCGCACGAAGTGATAGTTTCTAGATATAGTGAACTTGTTTCTTGAGTCTGTAACAGTTTATGCAGAGTGTATGGCGAAGCCCTGCACGTTTTGTTTCAGGATTGTACACGTTATTGACATTAATGAAACAGTAAACTTTAAACATATTGTCGATTGTTATAAAATGGATTCCGCACGTTCTATAACTAGTTAATTAGATTAGGTCCTGTACTTGTATGGATAAAACGATCCTACAACATGTTTACTCAAATCATGCATGTAAATAAGTGTTTTTCCTTCCTTGGGTAAGTGAATTATACTAATTTACTAATAACGAGTTTATATATTATAAATTCCTTGAGAAATTAAATTATATAAAAAATCATATTATATGAAACGTATGTGGGTATCCAACAGTTAATTTTTAACAAACTAAAAATATATCTAATAATCGATTGATATTGAACTAGCTATAAGATACGAGTTTACAATTAACTATACTGAAAACCCACTATCCATCTTATGCACTATAAATGAGCAAATAACATACCAACATGTGGGGTTTGGGGTGGGGTGACGTGGGGGAGACAAGGTCAGTCAATAAGTTCTATGTTGTGATAAAAATTTGACTGACTTTTTTGTGTGTTTGTTTGACTAGATAAGGCATTTGGAATCCATCAAAAACCTAAAATAAATAAAACAAAATAAAAAAATACAGCAAAAAGAATTATTACTGCCATTGCCCCTGCCCGAACCTGTCGCACAAGAACCCAGTTGACATCAGATAAAGAATACTGTCTGTGGCCTCATGTTTTAAAATTCCTAGACATACCTTCTCGTACAGGAATTATTATCGGGTCTATTTTTTGTTTTCATGTGTATTTGGCATTTCAATTTGTTAAAAAATGTGTGTTGTTAATAAACAGTTTAGTGGCAATGTTTGTTCGGAACTATTTTGATCTTAGAGATCTTGTTGTCACTAAGTTGAGACAGATATCAAGCCCGTTTGTCTTGTCATGAGGGCTAGGCACTCTGACCAAGCTCTGATATGAAAATAAAGATGTGTTCTTTAGAGAAAGAACACATGTGAATGTAAAATTAGATGGTCAGTATTTAAATAAGATTAAAAAAAACCCAAGGATCGTTCTGAACAGAGTTTGAATTCGGTTTCTGAATTTTGAAATCAAATTAGTAGACACTTTTGAATTTTAGATTTGTGATTTTTTATTCAATCGAAACATTTAAATTCAAACTATAGACATTTTTTTGAACATCAAGATTTTATTCAATCGAAACATTCGAATTCAAATTATAGACATTTTCTTGAACATCAAAGATTATTCCTACCATATTTAATACAAGTTATTTAAATAACTCATCTTGTCTAGAATTGAACCTAGAATGTCTATTTTAAGAAGATATGTCTCTACCAAGTAAGCCTTGGATGTGTAGACATTATTTCAAGAATAAGAATATGTATTTCTAAATTTTAGACTATTTAACGAATCGATCATTTTTTTCATATACGAATATAGGGATAATCATTCAAATCCAAACTTCATATAAAATCAAAACAGTGTAAAATTATTACACTACTCTATGTCCCTTTTTCACCAAATTTGCTCATACAAAGAAAGAAATTAACTTATTTAGTTTCTAGGTTTCTACGACATAACAGAACATGTTTGGATAATAACTAATGAAATTGTAGTCGAAATAAAACTAATTAACGAATTATCTGATTAATTTTAATTCTATCAAATTTTATCACTACATAAACTAAGAGACAAAGAATGGTAACTTTTTGTTCGTTTAGTCTATTTTGTTATTTACTATAAATTTTCATTTGCAACCCATGTACTTTAATCATTGTATTCCTTTTCTTTTACTTTAACGAAATTACTTTTCTACCTTTAAATAGTTTTTTTAACGAACATGTTAATACTGTTTTAGACATATTTTTTAACTTTTCTTTTTCTTTCTTGTAACTATTGCAACGAAAGTTTTTTAGCAAATTAACGCGCCCATACTTTTTTGAACATATTTTTTAACTTTTCTTTTTCTATGCTATAATGAGTGTACCGAAACTGACCAAGTTCTTATGATTTTCTTTTCTGTTTAATTACTTTTTTAATTACTATATTGTTTTACCTTTTCTTATTATTTTGATGTTCAGAGCCGAGTTACGACGCAAATTGCATAACACACTAATATATCATTTTATTTGATTTTACGAACTTATATATCGGTTGTCATAATGTGCTATATCTTTTGAAATTTCAAATACATCCCTACTCAACGTGCGGGTGAGTACAACCCTAGTTTTAATTATTTTGATAGTTTCTAATTTATTTCGTGAAATTGTTTCTTTTGACAAATAAATTTACTGGGCTCATCAAAACCTTTCTATTTTGGGCCTGATGGGTCCCCAGCCAGCCATACTAGTTTATGGCCACAGTTGTTACATTTAAAGTTTAAACCGTTCTACATCAAATTAGTTGGCACCTTCTTTATCATTTATCACTCCAAATAAGCACTACAAATCAGCGGGTCAGATAACGGGTTCTCAGGTCAATATTTCAAGAAACATAAAACCTAATCATTCATATTTTGTTCTGTTCATGGTTGACTAATTACACCAAACATTTATACATTAATAATCTAAAGTACCACTAATTAAGATTTAGCTTCTGAACCAGGATCCACTTCTGGTAGGGGTTTCATGACGGTTGCAACACCGTTCATTCTCGCACCGACGTGACTCCCAAACGTCCTATGTTGCTCTCCCAGTACTTCTTCCTTAGTCATGTCCTGCCCAATTGTTTTTTATTTATAGATAGGTAAATAATGCACTAATCAGAATAATATGCTATTTCGATGAGAAAGTCACGTAAGTTGGACCCATTTGAGATAAAAACATGACATAAATTAGGGTTGTTCAAAGATGAGCTTGCTCGTAGGATTCATATAATTATCTCCTTAAAATCTCAAGTAGTTTGGACCCATTTGAAATAAAAACAAAACATAAATTAATGTTGATTAGATATCAGCTTGCTCGCCGACTCATATAAATCATCTATTTAAGAACTCAAGGTGATTTGGCACACGCGCGCTAACCACATGTGTGGCTGAGCCGAATTCAAGCTGAAGGTAAACTTGCTTGTATATATTAATTGATTTTCTTCTTTATTTTTTAACGGCAATACTCTATCATTCGCAAACTCCTAAAATACAGTACAAATATTACACTTGTTCATGACTCCCCATAATTAGTGTTTCTTGAGGCTTTGCCTCTGCCAAACTAGGCAATCAACCCCAATGGTAATTGATTTCCTTGTATGTAGGAAATTCAGTACTTACAGGACTAATATTATTTGATGTTGTTGTTGACATATTATTTAAGACTTTTAGAAGAATAAAAAGGAACATACACAATCATATTAACCATCAATAAACAAAGACGTGCAATTGTTTCAAGTTTGTGTTGTTCGTATGTATTCCCTGAAACCAAGAACCTGGAAAATGTTTACAAATTCATATTTTTAATAGAGTATTACATGGTGAAGAATTATAAGTAAAAAATATTGGTCACAAGTTGAAAATAGAGCAAGGATATTGAACTTACATACATAAGTAACAAACCTTCACGAGTTGAAAATAGAGCAAGGATATTGACCTTACATACATTAGTAACAAACCTCTAATGGCTTGAGCACACGCGCTTGGGTGTGACTGTTCTATTACCTTCTCTGAAAAAAAAAAGAAAATTAAAGAGATTAAAGAACATAAATGTGGTCTTCATTTACAAAAGTGGTGAGCTTAGCTGCTCTATATGCAACTAAATAAGTTCTATTTACAATTAGAAGTTGCATTCTCTCATTCGTTTTACATATCAACCATTTTTTTTCAAGCCTTTCATAATTTCTTTACCCTTTTAGTTCTTTAACCCCTCTGCCTCCAACAAACCCTAACTTTGACCAAATTTGACCCAAAAGTAAATGAGGTGTTGGGGCATGTGGAGGCTTTAACCTATGTGAGAGTAGTCAGCCCTAATACAAACCACGTGGAATATATGACAGGTTGCCATATTACCAATTTCATGATTACGAGTAATATAACCCTAATTCTAGGTCTAAAACGAAAGGCTTTTGTACTTGTAATTCACTAATTCTTCAACTCCAAAGTAATAAAAATGACTCGCTAGTTGCATCTTGGGGTATGATAAGGCTTGTGATCATTAGGTTATGGGTTCGATTCCCATAAGTGGGATTTTTCACCGATTTATTGGGTTCCTTATTAATTGGTGTATAGGCATTATTGCCTAATAGAGGATGTATATGATAGGGTGGTTCCGTTGGTGTCATGATAATATCCAGTGGTCCGTCAGTGATCAAAATTTGTCGTTCAAAAAAAGTAATAAAAATGAGCCGCTAGTTGCAGTTGTGAACGTAGGTCGGTTTACACTAAGCAACATAGATCCTTCGTGTTCTTTAGTTTCTGTTAGTAAAACTGCTAATAAAGTAAAGGAAATCTGAAGTAGAAACAAAAGAAACAGTGAACCGGGCTTGTGTTTGACACAATTCCCATAAACAGATTTGTCGTCTGTTCCCAGGGTGCGCTGGTTCGAAGCAGCAACAGCGCATTGCCGGACTTGAACACTTGCCTGAAAAAAGACACTCGGAGATGTCGTAGAGAAAATTAGAGAGGAAGAGAGAACTGTGTTTTTAGTGTGTCTCAACTGATCTGCCTTGGTCTGTATTTATACTTGCAGAACCATAACCGAAGTCTGGCCATCATTGTAGCGATTTAATGACCTAATAATGGTCATTATTTATCAGTTTCTAGACTGATAATAATAATCTTCTAAAAACTGTTTCGAAATTGAAATCTGACTTAATGATCATCAATAATGAATCAATCAATTTTCAAAACTCATTCAACGGAATCGGTTATGGGTGCGAAAGCCGCCCTGCGCGGGCCCGGGTTCGTGTCCGCAGGATGTGCGGGCGTACACGAGTTCAACTAAATTCGGCTCAACTTTTGCACCCCCCCTGTGCGCCCACGTAGGAGTTTGGTAAAACATGGCGCAAGGTTATGTTAGTTAGGTAAAACATTACCTTATAAACTAACTTCCACTTTGTTCCCACATCTATGTGGGACAAAGTTCGAGAATTCATTCACACACACTCAAATTTCCAATAATCCCCCACATGAATAGAGGTCAATATCAAACAAAATTATTCCAATTAGATTTCAGCAGTTGAGTTTTGCATACGATAGAGAGGTGTTACCCTTTGAACCTTCGCTCATGAAATGCACTTAGACCACTAGCTCTGAGTGGACATTGATATCTTTGAACTTGTCTACTGTTTATGTAGATGACAATACATTTCATACAAGACTCTCCCTGACAAAGTCAATTCCTCATAGTTATGTTCGTTATGCTCATGAACATGATGCCTGGTTCTACGAGAGCCACTAAGTATTGTGCCCCAACAATACCCTTCGAAGCGACCTCACTTCTCTCTCACATAGTGATTCACTAGGTATGGTTACCTTAGTCGAATCATTAAAAGCCATAAGCTCAGCCTCACACCTGTCACTCTTAGGAATGGACTAAGAGGTTTATTAAGCTTTATAATAAACTCCCTTTACATGCGTAAGGTTACCCCCCCCCCTCCACAGTGACATTACTAGTTCATACAATTAGGTTTTCCTATTGAACTTAATTCTTGGGATCTCCAGTCTATTAAGTTAAATTTCCATCATATGAACTTCATTTTCAAGGGCTTCAGTCCCATTCCTATAGACGACTTCTGAACTAACTTTCTACTTAGGCCATTTGTTAGCGGATCTGTGATATTATCCTTTGACCTCACGTAGACAATAGTGATAATTCCTGTAGAGATTAGTTGTCGTATCGTATTATGTCTATGCCTGATATGTCAATTTCTACCATTATACATTGTGCTACGAGCTCTGCCAAGTGCCAATTGGCTATCACAATGTTACAAATGGTCGTTGCCGGCTTTGGCCATGTTGGTATGTCCTCAACAAATTGACGTAGCCATTCTGCTTCTTCACCTACTTTATCTAAAGCGATGAACTCTCATTCCATTGTAAATCTAGCGATAGCTGTTTGTTTCGACGATTTCCACGATATAGCAGCACCTCCAAGTGTGAATACCCACTTGTTGCTCTGGAATCATTCGTGTCAGATATCCAATTTGCATCGCAGTGTCCTTCTATAACTGCTGGATATCTATTATAAGGTAACCCATATTCCCGAGTGTATCTTAAGCATCGAAACAACTGAGTAATATCGTTCCAATGCATTGAATTTGGATTGCTCGTGTATCTAATTAGTTTTCTCATAACATATGCTATGTCTGGTCTAGTACAACTCATAAGATACATCAAGCTACCAATAATTCTTGAGTATTCCTACTAGTTTACAGGTTCACCACTATTTTAGATGTTGACTCGTGTCAAGTGGAGTCCTAGCTACATTGGAGTCATTTGCATTGAACTTCTCAAGAATTTTGTCCACATAGTGGGATTGACTTAAAACAAGTCCGCTTTGGGTTCGTTGATTTTAACTCCTAGAATCACATCTGCAAGACTCATGTCTTTCATGTCAAATCTTGCTTTTAGCGTGTTCTTTGTAGATTTTATGATTTTGTCATCACTTCCAGCAATGAGCATATCATCTACATATAGACACAAAATGACATATCCATCAGATGTGTCCTTCACATATACACACTTGTCACATTCATTGATTTTAAACCCACCATCAAGCATAACATGATCATTTTTGGTGCCATTGTTTTGGAGCTTGTTTCAATCTATATAACGGTTTTACAAGTTTACACACTTTCTTTTCTTGCCCAATGGCTGTGAAGCCTTCGGGTTGCTCCATGTAAATTTTTTCCTCTAGATTTCCATTCAGGAAAGCTGTTTTCACAACCATTTGGTGAACTTCCAAATTTCTAATGGCGGCAATGGCAAGCGCCAACCTGATGGATGTTATTCGCGTGACTGGTGAATATGTATCAAAGTAATCTAAACCTTTTCGTTGTTTACATCCTTTGATCACCAACCTTGCTTTGTACTTATCGATTGTTCCATCAGGTTTCATCTTCTTCTTGAAAATCCATCGATATCCTAGTGGTTTACATCCTTGAGGAAGATCCACTATCTCCCAAGTATGGTTTTGTAAGATAGAGTCTATCTCACTTTTGATGGATTTCTTCTACTGAGATCCTTCTATGGAATGTACCGCTTGTTGGTACATTTAAGGTTCATCTTCTACCATGTAGGTAACTCAGGCCCAAAGGATTTTTCTGTCCTTCGCTGTTTACTTTTCCTGATTTCAACCTACTCAGTCTTAGATTGTTCTCGAGGTTCATTGTTTTCAACCTCAGAAAAAGTTTCCTCGTCCGGTCTATAAGAACTCGATTAACTTATACTTAAGTGTCACACCCCGGCTTTCCACAGCCAATCCAAATACCGGTGGGCCCTGGTGGGGTATATCGTGACGTAAATTGATCTCATCATAGTCAATTTAAACACGGCACAGCGGAAGTCTTGGAGTTAAATTACTATTACAAACCAAATGTTCAAAATACAAAATAATATAGACGGCTCGTAATAGAAGATCCACAGGCGGATCACAAATTGTACAAAAGGGTATAACAAACTTTGGGCAGATCTAGGATTTGCAAGATCCTCTTATTACTACCGAGCACTTCTAGCCTATTTTCATATTGTACCTGCAAGCTTAGTCTTTGGAAAATACGTCAGCTTTCGCTGGTAAATACACCCAACTGACTTATTTTGAAAACACTTTCAAAATGTTTTAAGTGCACATTGGCACAAAATCTTTTATAACTTGGGAAAGTCAGTCTTGTAACCTTGTTAACAGATTCACATGTTTGTCCATACATACTGGGCCCGGTACGGAGACCGAGACATGATTAACGTACTCACCACTTAAGAACTCACGAAGGAATTATCCCCAACCTTGCGGGTAAAGTTTTTAGCATTAGTGCTTGCCGGGCGTATGTGTGACAACCAGCATTTTCTGGTTGTAATTACGCGCATAACAAACATTAATACCATCATAATTAGCGTAATTAGACGTAAATTAACTTGATCAGGCTTTTGGAATGCCTAGGAACGTCTATCCAACTTTGCGGTACGCGAATGGTGATTTGCGGGAAAACTGCTGAATGTCAAACGGTAACGAACTGACACCGAGCAACATACTGACAACGTTTAAAAATACAAATTTTGTGCGTATATTTATCATATACTATAATTACGCAAATTATTCGGAGTGCTGAACATCGCGGAGCGCCAACGCGGAAATCACGCGGAAACTATAACGCGTCGACAATCGACAGCGAAACGGGAGCACCGGACTCAAGTTACGTCTCGATACTAATATGTTATGACGTATTAGCTTTGTCTTCGAATTTTTATATTTACGGTCGAAACCGGATCGAAAAACGGGAAGAAACGACGACCCTAGCGATTTACGCGATTCTTACGTAACCGACAAGCGAGCACGTCAAACGCCGACCCCCGATAAAATTTTTAAGCACTTTCGACTCTAAATAAATATATTACGCTATATCATGACATTTGGATTCAAAAACGGGCCGTAGAGAGATGTTGGGCTTAGACACGTTAACGGGCCTTGAGCCCGACCCACTTAAAAAAAAACCCTAACTATTTAACCCTTCTTTCCCTCGTCTCTAACCATTTGAAACCTTAACCCCCGCCCCCCCTGAGACACCCCTCTGTTTTCCCAAAAATCCGGTCAACGGATACCGGATTCCGGCCGACCAAACACCCACCAGCAACCCCCTTGTACCACCTTATACACACACCCGCATACATCTATCTAGAGAGAGATAGAGAGTCTGGTAGAAAGAGAGAGGCAAATCGGAGAGAGAGAAAGTACAACGAGAGAGAGAGAGAGGCGGCGACAACGCTATTTCTGGGCCAGATACGTCGGCATCCGACGGTGGTGGGGATTTCGAAGGCGGTGGTGGCCGATGGAGGCAGTAGCCGGCGGAACCACGGTGGTTTGGTTCAGCCAAGATTCGGGTTGGATTGAAGAAGGTGGGCCAGGCGATGGTTTATAACAGCGGCAGCCGTCGACGGCGTCTCCGAGCCGGTCAAACGGCGGCAGTGGTGGTCAGGTTATTTGTGGATACTTTTTTTGGGGTTTGGATTTGGGTTTGATGCAGGTTTAGATTTCGGGTTCGAGTCAACAACAGTCAACGGGTATTCCGGTTCAGTTTTCTACTACACTCGGGTCAGTTTTGGTTCGGGTTAAACCGGTCAACGGGTCAAACTCAGTCAACACGAGTTAACTAAGTCAAACGGGTTGACTCAGTCAAGAATGGTCAAACAGGCAATAGATAGCTTCGGTTCAAATTCGGTGTATCGGTTCAGATTTGATTCGGTCAGTCAGTTTGTCGACATCAGATTTGTTCCTGTCAAACTTGGTCAATTGCGGTCAACGCAAGTCAACAAGTCAACTGGTCAAACCCGATCAACTGTCTGGTCAACTAGTCAACGAAGTACTTGGTTAAAATTAATTACCACGCGAAATTTTAATTATATTATCTTATATAAATATTAGTGTTAATTATTCCGAAACCGAGCTCGACCCGACCCGCTAACAATTACATGTCGACAACATTTAAAAAATAACAATCGAACCGACGTACGTTACTCACGTATAACTATTAGTTAAAACCAAACCGACGTCATTTATATATAAAATTGGATTTATATTTGACGGAACTTTATATTTGAAACACGACCGAAGACAATAAATATTGTGTACATTAATTATTGCGTTTTGACAAATAAATCGACAACTTGTATTGTCGGGATCGTCCAAAAACAGAGGGGACTCTGCTCGTTTTTCGTCAAAATACGTACTACAAAACACGTTGTATTTCAAAGACAAAATATTCCAATCCAAGTAATTGTTATAAAATAAATATAGATATATATTTATTTTGACAACACTATTACAACTTACAAAAATAAGTCGATAACGTTCCAACGAGCGTGATTACAAGGTAACAAGATTCGGCAATCTGTTATGAAACAGATTTAGTTATTTGCAATTACTTCAAAGTTCGAAATTCGGAAAGTACTTTTCAAACGTCGATAATACCTTCGAATACTGTTATGAAAATAAATATAATGTTTATATTTATTTCGAACGTCAAGATTTCCGAACACTTTTACAAGATAAATATAATGTGTATATTTATTTCAAACGACAAAATTCGGACGTGAGTATTCGGAAAACATATAACGTAAATATAATCATCGATATCTATTTCAAACGTCGACGACTCGAAAAGTTTCGAATGCTTTTATAACAATAATATACTCGGAATATTCGACTCAAGCGGCTAAACGAAGTGCGATGCAACACCGTAAGATTATACCAAGCATACGACTATATATTTATTTTATTAATTATAAATGATACGCAAGACTATCGCTCGGATATTAAATGCTTTACATATATGGGTATAATTACAAGGATATATGTATTACATCTTACGAAAACTACGGAGATTTGTACTATTATCCGTCAATGTATATAACGAATAATAGGATTTCATGAAATATAATTATGTTTATATATAAACATATATTTCAAATCTCTCGAAAACTAAGTCGTTTCCAAGAAAACCATAGATTGGTTATTCCGAGTCAAGACAATAACAGTTTCATAGAATCGTATGGTTAACGATTCGGTAGAGCTCGGTGACACGTAGTTTAGCTACGTTATATTTAGAAAAACTTATGAGTTATTCCGTTTTAGGAATGTCTTAAATTGCATGCTAACAAGCTACGTTGTGGATATGACATTATGGAATCACATTAAGCTAGCTTTGCACAAGGATATCAAGGTGAGTTCATAACCCCACTTTTTACCGTTTTACATTTTATAAATGTTTTGGGGGTGGAAAGACATGCAAGTTTTGCAAAAGCATACAATGTTTCGATAAACGGAAATCATACATTTCTAAACCATATTACAAGCAGATTTCAACAAATACGATGTTTTATGAATGGTTTAGGCTAAACATACCGGTTTTACATAACACTCGTTTATTTTCGAAATATACATGAGTTTTATGACTAGTGACGGGATTGTCATTATCATGACTAGGGGCTAGGCCCAATAACATGAATAACATGGGCTAGGGCCAATAACATGAATAACATGGGCTAGGGCCATTAACATGAATAACATGGGCTAGGCCTAATAACACGGATAACATGGGTAAGGCCCAATGAAACGGATGATATGGGCTAGGCCCAATAACATAAATGACATGGGCTAGGCCTAATATCAAAAGTTTGAGTAACGAAAATCATATGAAGGGCAAGGCCCGTTCATATATATCGAAAACACAAATGGTATGTAGCTATGGGATTAGATGATGACAGATCACTGTGCGAAAGTAGGAGGATAACAATAGTAACCATTAATCACGTAGTGACCAAGGTGCAAAAGGTATAGATCTATCGAGTTTGAGACACGCTCCACTCCTGGTTTGTTAACCCGTTAGGAGTGGTTTTGTGATCCCAATGATGTCAGAGTTGTCTCAGTTTGTTTACTTACTTATGGCACATAAGTCAGTGTATTAGCTACACACTAATTGATCCTTAGATTCCATAGGCATCCTACATACTAAGATCTCAATACCGGTTTACAAATATAACAAGAAAACATTTCAATATCAGTTTACAAATACGATTGAAAACATTTTATCACCGGTTTACAAACATAACAATTATGCGTATCGGTTTACAAACAGCACAGAAAACATTTCAATACTGTTATACATATATGACATTTCAAATGCTTTGGGATACTATGATCTCACAAACCGGTTTTTGAATGCTAGATTTTCAAATGTTTTATGATTCATTTGAAACAAAAACAGACAACTATGAACTCGCCAACTTTATGTTGACTTTTCACATGTTCTTTCTCAGGTTATAATTTCAAGCATGGCACGGTTGAGATAGGAGACCCATGGGGATTCGAGTACTTAGCGGGCGTTCACTCGCTAGAAGTCTTAGCACTCACATTTACTTCTGCTGTGCAATGAAGATACCAGTTCAATTCACGCCCAGCTCTGATGTGATGGAATTATCGGTGTGTGAGAGTATGCCTACACCCCACGCATAGGTCGTGGCCATTATCTAATGTAATGAGCCGAGGATATCCAGGACATGGTAGTTAACCCCTGATGTTTAAGTTATCAAAAAAAATTGATTAAAACAAAATATGCGGATTTGCTAGCCACAATCAGGCATTCGATTGATCACATTTCGCACCAAGCGGTAATATTTTACCGTAATCCAATCCCGTACAGGGGAAATTAGTCGAGAGTATTTACCTGAGCTAGTCTTCGTTTAAACGCAAGATTTAATAACTCAGCCGTACACAAAATGAACTAAGTGCAGATAGCATTTATCGGAAGTCTCTAGTCTGGATTATGGCATGAGTTAACTAATTAAATACCAATGGTCTTATTTAAGTCATAGACTTAGACCGACTAGCGTACAGGATCAAAACGTATAGCGCTAGATTAAACGATGATCGGATAGAATGTAGTTTAAACCCAACAAGTACATTGACTTGTATAATATGGGTAAACTATAAATATTCTGGATTGTGAGACATAAATGACAAGGTTAAATCCATTTCGGTTGTTTTCCGTAAACTAGTTACATATACTTAACCGTACGCATATCAGCGATATCGGGTAACCGGATAGGTCATGGACAAGTTCTATATGCCATTATACTTTGAATAAGTTGTAATATCAGTAGGATATCAACTTGTATACCCGTTAAGTTTTTTAAACGAATTATGCCTCATAAGGGCAATTCGGTAATTATATACCGTATAAAAGTAACACGAATATAATTTAATGTTATACTAATAAGTATTCTGGAAAAATATTTATTTTATGATATGATATCAGTAGGAACATGACAATATGTGTAATTTATCATTTATTGACCAAACTATGCACCGAAAGGGCATTTTGGTCATTTTACACATGGTTTTATAAATTATTTGGGATTCTGAGTTCATATCATATACCTACTGTAAAAATATTTAAAATAAGTTTTAAAGTCAGTAGGTGACAAGTTTTGGTTGTTAATATGGTTTAAAACCATACTATGCGCTGAAACGACACTTATGTCGTAAAATGACGATTTGTGCGATGTTTAACGAAAACTGATGTTAAGATCAGGTTTATATGTCTTAGATATGTTATTTAATATAATATATAATTAGGTAAAAAGTTTGATATGGAAAAGTATGATTAAAACCATTTTATGAGCCACAAGGGCTTTATCGTCATTTATCGACATATTACAAGGACTTGTTCATAGACTCAGTTTATAATCTGATTTGACGTCCAAATAATCCTACTTATAATATACATCAATAGGAAACTCATTTTCAAGTTCGTTATCGATTAAACCTTACTTTACGAAAAAAGGGCATTTTAGTCAAAATGGCATAATTATGGAACTCGTGCATAAACTCAGATTCTGATTATGATCATGTAATATAATCTCGTATTATGCGCTTCTTGGAGGATTAAATCTCTAAGTCCTCCAAAGATTGGAACCCAGATTCTTCCATTAAATCAAAGGATTCCATCCTTTCCAGGTGTTAATTGATCAACAGTTCCGTCTAATCCCTCATTAGGAATATTAGCCTCTAGAAGAGCTTGCTTTTGCACATCTAATAACTTCTCACTCAAGCTATTTCTGAGCTCAATGCTCTTGGTGTTAATCCTAATAGGTTTAACCCTTTCCTTTCGACTCAAGGCATCAGCAACAACATTTGCCTTGCCGGGATGATAGCGAATTTCGCAATCATAATCATTAAGTGTTTCCATCCAGCGGCGTTTTCGCATGTTCAAACCCTTTTGATTGAACAAATGTTGGAGACTTTTATGGTCAGTGTATATAATACACTTTGTGCCATATAAGTAATGTCTCCACAATTGTGCAAATACAACGGCACCCAATTCTAAATCATGGGTGGTGTAATTCCTTTCGGGCACCTTTAATTGTCGTGATGCATAAGCAATCACTTTGCCTTTTTTGCATTAGCACACAACCCATGCCAGTGTGCGAGGCATCACAATAAACAACGAAATCCTCAATACCCTCAGGTAGGGATAAAACAGGAGCATTGCTCTACTTGTGTTTTAGAATCTCAAAAGATTCTTGTTGTTTTGGACCCCAGTCAAACTTGACGTTCTTACGGGTCAAGGTAGTTAAAGGAGTGGCTATCATCAAAAAGTTCTCAATGAACCTTCTATAATAACCAACCAATCCTAAGAAGCTACGAATATTTGATGGAGTTTTAGGTACTTCCCAATTCATTATGGCTTCTATCTTGGCGGGATCCACTTGGATACCACGCTCACTTACAACATGTCCAAGAAATTGGACTTCTCTAAGCCAAAATTCACACTTAGAAAATTTAGCATAAACTTTCTCTTGTCTTAGAAGTTCTACAATGTACCGAAGATGTTTCTCAGGATCTACTGGATTACGAGAGTAGATAAGTATGTCGTCTATGAAGACAATGGCAAACTTATCTAAATACGGTTTGTAGACTCTATTCATGAGATCCATGAATGTTGCAAGTGCATTTGTGAGCCCAAAAGGCATCACCAAGAATTCATAATGACCATAACGGGTCCTGAAGGCTGTCTTAGGAACATCCTCGTTCCTAACCTTCAGCTGATGATATCCTGATCTCAAATCGATCTTAGAGAAATAGCTAGCACCTTGAAGCTGATCGGATAAGTCGTCGATCCTGGGTAAAGAATAACGATTCTTGATTGTTATCTTATTTAGCTCATGGTAATCAATACACACCGCATTGAACCATCTTTCTTCTTAACGAATAGAATAGGAGCCCCCCAAGGTGAGGAACTAGGTTGTATGAAACCTTTTTCTAAAAGTTCATCTAATTGAACTCAACTCCTTCATTTCTTTCGGTGCTAACCGATACGGAGCTCTAGCAACATGTGCTGATTTTGGCAGGATATCAATTCTAAACTCTACTTGCCTATCTGGAGGTAGGCCTGGTAATTCTTCAGGGATAACATCGGAATACTCCGAGATAACTGGAAGGTCTTCAATCTTTGGCTTGGGCTTGTTGATAGTTACTTGTGCCATGTAAATGACATAATCTTTCCCTAAACACTTAGATGCCTTAAATAACGTCACCTTGTCTGGCAATCCGTAGTGTGAATCTCCTAGAATGGTGATCATTTCACTAGATGGGGTTTTTATCTCGATGAGTTTCTTATCGCAGGCAATGGGGGCTTGGTTATGGGATAACCAATCCATTCCTAAAACTACATCGAACCCTACCGATTTCATTGGCAAAAGAGATATAAGGATAGAATGATTCTTAATGGATATAAAACATCTATCAAGAATGGAAGATGCTGTTTCTAAAGTTCTATCAGCAAGTTCTACCTCATAAGTTATGTCTAGAGTTCTTTTGGGCAAGTTTAATAGTTTACTAAACTTATGGCCAACTAAAGATTTATCTGCACCCGAATCGATAAAAACTCTAGCATATACATCATTGATGAGGAATGTACCTGTTATGACGTTATTGTCATTAACGGCTTCCCTGGCATTCATTTGGAAGGCACGAGCATTCCCTTTCTAAGTCTCTCCAGGCTTTGCATCATTATTTCTAGGATTCGTAGGGCAGTTAAACATAATATGCCCCTTTTCGTTACAGCGGTAGCAAATGGCATTCTTAAGATCCTTGCACTCTTTAGGGTCTTATGCCCCCTTTTCTTACAGATACCACAGGGTTTAGTCTGTGGATTAAGACTACACTGTCCCAATGCCTGTAGTTAAAGTTCTTGCACTGAGGTCTATCATTAGCCGGGTGCTGGTTCTTCTTGAACCCGAAATTCCCTTCCTTTCTGAACCTTTGAGAGTAATCCTCCTCCTGTTTCTTTTCCCATAAGTTTCAGTCCTAACTGACTTTTTCCTTACTAAATCTAAGGTGTGGGAGAAAGATAGGTTTATAGCGGACCTATAGGTACTAGGCTGAGCAGCCTTTACCATGCCCATTATCTGGGGCGCTAACTCATTAATGAATCGCACAATGCGTTTGGGTTCAGGGGTAATTAGATATGAAACTAACCTAGATAGAGAATTAAAGTCAGAAACATACTTCCAACAGTCTAGGTTTTTCATTGTGAGAGTCAGAAAGTCTGACTCTAATTTCTCCACCTCATGAGGTGGGCAGTAAGTTTCCTTGACTAAGTCAACAAACTTAGACCATCCTAATTTGTACAGGTGTACCTTACCTGTAGATTGGATCATAGCTTTCCACCAAATCATGGCATTGTCACACCCCGACCCGCAGCGGAAAAGGTGATCGGGGCATGATTGGGTTTTCATCAAAGCTCATGACATTTATTATAATGTTTCATATTTATCATTTCAATTTAAAAGAGATCATACAATCATATCAAACAAATACAACATGTTCTATTCATCCTTCTAAACTTCATTATTTTTCTTCTAAGCCAATTTCCTATGTTGTCCTTGCTTCTTCCTGTTCACCTGTATCATATGTAAAAATGGTTTTTGGATCAACAAAAGTTGACGAGTGAACCTTGTTAGAAAACATTTATTATTTATTTCTTATTGTATATAATATGGAAAAATTGTGCAATATTCCTATATGAACAAATGTAAATAAACATACAATAACAAACAATTAGCATACAATAACAACCCAATAGCATACCATAACAAACAACAACAAACAACAACAAACAATAACATACATTAACAAAAATGGGGAACGGACGGCCTATGATAAATGTATGTACTGAAAATGATAAATGTCTGTGCGATCAAGGCTCAATTAAACGGAGCCGATCGTATTGCATGTACTGAAAATGATAAATGTCTGTGTGATCAAGGCTCAATCAAACGGAGCCGATCGTATGTTGGCAACGCCAGGTTCACGCTCATAATGTAATGGGGAGCTGCTCAACGCTCATAATGTAATGGGGAGCGGCGGCCTATGAAATTGCATGTACTGAAAATAATAAACTAAATCTAAACAATAACCACACAAACAGTTTATACAAGCTGAATACACATTTGTTCATGATATGATGTATGCACAACGATTTAAATATAATAAATGGTAAGACACATGATACACCCCAAAAACGTGATTAAAATGGGGAATTGGTAGAGATTCACTCACCTTGGGTGCGTTCGGTGAATGATGTTGAATGCGCACGAGTTTAGAGGATTGATCGACGAGGAAAAACTAACCTAATTAATAACGAAAAAAAATAATGTAACTAAATGGATTTTATTAACAATTTTAATAGTATTTTTGGATATATTTTTGTGAGTTTAAGGCTATTTTCTAACTTTAAAAATGTTATTTTTAAGTTATTTTTAATTGATTTTTAATTTGAATAAATAAATAAAATAATAAAAAAATGTTGTTTTTTGACCGTTGACCGTTGACTTGTTGACCGTTGACCGGTTCGGTCGGTTATATGTGTGCGCTGGGTGAGACTCGAACCCGTGACCTCTCGTACGCGTGCACGCAGCTCTACCAACTGAGCTACGTGTCTAACCCGAAATATTTCTGTTTTTAATTATATTTATATACTAATTAAATTAATCCGAAAATCACTTATTTTAAAAACGATTTAATGTATCGACTCGGTGCTCGCCACAAGTCTCGAACCCGGGACCTGTAGTTTAGTTTGGCACACAGTCCACCGCTGGACTGTGTGTCTAACTTGGTAAATATTCTAGTTTTTATTATACTTAACATATTACTGAGTTAACCCGGTTCGGTTTAAAAAAAACATTTTTATTACAGAGGTTATGGTTGTGATAGGAATCGAACTCGCGTCGTATGCATATTGTTTGCACACAGTCCACCGCTGGACTGTGTGTCTAACCCGTTCATAATATCGATTTTAATTAATCTTATATCTTACACGGCTTCGTCTTCTTCATTCAAAACACAAACAACGGTTAACTAACTGTTATTTGTTAAATTAATTTAACGAACATTATGAGCAATCGTAATGCAATGAACAGAAAAAAAGTTTGGGGATTGATTGTACCGAACTGATCGTTTTTCTTCAGAAGTCCGGCAGAGATCGTCGGCTCTGTTTTGGGAGCTCCTTCTGTTCGAATTCAATAATTAGTTTGGATGAATTAGATGTGAAACTGAACCACTGGGTAACGATTATCAGTAGATTACATGATTATACCGGTTAACAGCGAGATTCTGAAACTTTCAGAAGTTTTCCGGCGAAAACAGAAAAATCCAGCAATGTCGTCTGGGGTTGATTCTGAGTGATGGAGTGGTGTTAGAATTTGTCTAATAATGGAATGAAACAGAAAAATCAAGGTAATTACCGTGTAGATGAAAGTCCCGTTTTTCCGGCGACTTGCAGAGAATTCCGGCGAGTGAAATTTCTTGCGACAGAGATTCTTCAGAGGTTTAAGGTGAGTGGGGGTGATGTCAGTATGAGCTCCAAGATCTTATGTTTGAGTAAACAGACGGAATGGAATGAACTCGGTTTTCCAGCGAAAATTTCCGGTTAATTTTCAGAGAATTCCGGCGACTGCGGCGAAGTTTTCTGAGCGAAATGAAGTGTGCAGGTTGGGTAGATTCGTAAGCTTAACTGATGAACAAAGTATAATTCCCGGATTTGAATTGTATTTTTCGGTTTGGAATAGAAATTTAAGGTAATGAATGAAATTGATGGATTCTTCGGTTATAATCGATCTTACAATTAATGTAAACGTTATGACAAAAAGAAACGGCAAAGTTTGACGAAATTGTCGGGATTTCCGGCGTGAGCGGATTTGGGCGCGTTGTGTAACTGGGTTTTGATTTCCAGATTTAATTTATGTATTAATTGTTTCAATATGTAAACAAAAATCACAAGTGGCGGAGCGGTTGGATGTGTGTCTGTTAAAGCTTTGCTGACCCGTTGACCAGGCTGACCCGGGTTCGAATCCCGGCAGCCTTGTTTTATTTTTATTTCACTATTTTTAATACATTTTCAAATATAAATTTTATATTCTAATATACTTATTAATTATGTATCGTTTAAAATTAATTTGAGCATTAAATACGCAACGAAATTTTTTGACTGATTGTTCGGTTAATAAACGAAGCGGGTTTGGTAAATCCGGTTTTTGACGGATGTTACAGGCATCACCCTTAAAGGACTGTGATACATACTTAACTCCACATCCTTATCAGCACAACCACTGATATCCACTATCGTTTCCATTTCATCTAGCCATTTCAAGGCTTCTACAGCTCCTTTTCCCCATTAAAATCACGGGTTTACATGAAACAAAATATTTATAGGTACATCCATCTTTTGAAGAACGGGACGTATCAGCAAATTCTAATTTCTTTGGTTCACTCTTCGCATTTGAAGAGTGAACTGAGCTCTCATTAGGAGCTGAGGATGGTGGATTGCTAATGGTATGGAGCAAGTAGCACTCGACTCCCTAAGTTTTTCTATGGCCTTTTCCATGGCCTTTCCAACAGCTGCATCTATGCGAGCTTGGAAATCATCGTTATTAATGGCTATGTTTTTAGCGTTGTTAGAGTTAATATCCCGGTGGCTACTTTTTGCCTCGTCCGAGTTAGCCATTCTTGAAGCTTGGTTCTAAATACCAAATAAAATTTCTATTAGCCATGGTATTATTAACCATATTGGCTTTAAACATTGGATATAACAATCCACCACCTATCTAAGCTAGTGTTAATAACATCACAACTCTTAGGCTTATCATATCTATATTTGGCTTAGGTCTCAATAGGACCACCAAGGCAAAGTACAATCTAGACATAGTCCTTATATTATTGGACAGTGGATCGTAATGTCACAACTATCATTGACATAATTGAAAATTATATGTATCTCATAGACTTGTCACGAAAGACATTAAAACATGGCTCATTGGCCTGTCCTAAATGGACATAAAATACGGCACATAGGCCTGTCAATATTGGACATAAAAATTGGGCACATTGGCCTGTCACTAATGGACATAAAAATTGGCCACATTGGCCTGTCACCATTGGACATAATAAAAAAAATTGGGCACATTGGCCTGTCACTAATGGACATAAAAATTGGGCACCTTGGCCTGTCACCATTGGACATAAAAAAATTGGGCACATTGGCCTATCACTAATGGACATAAAAATTGGGCACATTGGCCTGTCACTAACAGACATAAAAATTGGACACATTGGCCTGTCACCTTGGACAAATTATAGCACCTTGGCCTGCCACCTTGGACAAATTATGGCACCTTGGACAAATTATGGCACCTTGGCTTGTCACCTTGGACATATTATGGCACCTTGGCCTGTCACCTTGGACAAATTATGGCACCTTGGCCTGTCACCTTGGACAATTTACGGCACATTGGCCTGCCAATTGTCATCATATTGATGACATTAGCCAGGATCACATTGATCACATAGGCTATATAATAGGTCTTAGGACGTTGTTCTTTTACCTAGACGGCTAATGTGGTTCCTCAAGTCACACCACTAGGAGTATGAACATTCCTTAATGTTAACATAAGAGTACCTTAATGGTTGATTAATAGTCCCAGTCACCTTGGACCTTAACGACTTTGGAGACTTGAACCTTGTCCACCATCCCTGGATAGAATGATAACTTCCCTTAACTATCATGATAGAAGGCCCTTCCCGTAACCATGTTCCAAATAATTTATGAACTCAGGCCCTTTTAAAGGAAGTTATCCTTAACTATCATTTCTTGGCCAAATATGTGGTCTGTGCCGCTTGGCTAATCAAACTATTAAGATCTTTTGGAATTATATAGCATAGTATAAATTTCGAGTAAAATCGAGACGTTCGCTTTGAAGAGGATGAATACATATATATGATTCAAAAATATTTCACTAAATGCCAATAAGAAATTACAATACTAAAAATAAATAATGAAACAACTATCCATGCAAGGACTTAAAAGAAATAAAAGTGTCCACGCAGGGACTAAAGAAATAACAATGTCCTTGCAGGGACTAAATATATAAATAGAAGAGACTTCACTCGTCCTTCTTTCCCTTAACCAATTTGGAGAGCTTTTTGAAGAACTTGTTCGTCTTCTTCTCTGTTTTCTCTGCTTGTTGTTGCATTTCTTTCATTCGTTCTAAGGCCTTATTGATGGCCTCAAGTGGTGGCAGAGGTTGTGGTTGTGGCATAATAGGATACTGGTACCCATAACTTGGATACCCAGTATGAGGATAAACAGGTGGAAAGGAGACGGGTAAAGTGCGTTATGCACGACCGCTTGCATATACAGGTCATGCGAAAGTGCCTGGTAATTTACCGGTGTAGACGGATTAAAAGGATCATATCTAGATGTATCTGGATATGTTGGGATAGGGTTATTAAAACCCGATGGTGGTGGTTGAACGACTGGTGATGGTGTTGGTTCCACCACAGGTGAAGCATTGGAGGGTCCACCCATTTGTGGGTCCTCTTGAATGGTAGGGTAAGGTTTAGGTAATGGTGGTAGAGAACCCGACCGTTGACCTGCACGTACTGACATACCGCTCCTCGTTTCCTCCATGGTGGCTCAGGTGGTGGCTGATGTTGTTCTATCGGTTCCATGTGAACATCTTCTTGTACAGGAGGTGTTGGGGAGTGATGGGAAGGAGTGTTAGCAAAGGTAAATTGGTTCCATTCATTCGGACCTTGGTATGGTGATCCGGCGTAAGAGTTCGAATCGCTTGAAATATCGATGGGATGTGTGTGTGATCCCGACGGCAGCATCTCCGGGTCGGAGTCCTCATCCATTGGGTTAGGTTGGTCTATCTGATTTTGATCAGCTAGGGGTGTGTTAAAGTAATGGTTCGGGTTAAACTCATGATGATATGAATGATGAGAATGATGAGAGTGGTGTGATTTGTGCGAATGATACGAGTGGTACGAGCTTTGAGTGTGGGTAGGTGAATCTCGCGATAGGGGCCAGGAATCCCCCGAATCCTCATAGTGATTCGAGTGTTGGGATTGTGAAGGGATGTGTCCTGATGGTCCTCCTCTCATTGGTCCTTTACCTCTTCCTCGTACTCTTGGCAGCATTTTCCTGTTATAATCAAATAAAAAACAATACTAATAACTTAATAATGAGATGAGCAATCCTAGGTCAAAGCCTAGACTCGAAAGTCTAAGGAATGTGCTTGTGTAAGTTTGAGATTAAACACAAGAAGGCTAGTGTTTAATTCTCTCAAACGTTGGCTCTGATACCAACCTATCACACCTCGGCTTTCCACAGCCAATCCAGATACCGGTGGGCCTGGGTGGGGTATATCGTGATGTAAGTTGATATCATCATAGTCAATTAAACATGGCACAACGGAAGTCTTGGATTTAAATTACTATTACAAACCAAATGTTCGAAATACAAAATAATATACAGGCTCGTAATAGAAGATCCACAGGCGGATCATAAATTGTACAAAGAAAGAATGTAAAACAGACTTTGGACAGATTTAGGATTTGCAAGATCCTCTTATCACTACAGAGCACTTCCAGCCTATACGAAAAACAACCGAAACTGGTAAATACACCCAACTGACTCATTTTGAAAACGTTTTAAAAATGTTTTAAGTGCTCATTGGCACAAAATATTTTATAACTTGGGAAAGTCAACCTTGTAACCTTGTTAACAGATTCACATATTTGTCCATACATACTGGGCCCGGTACGGAGACTGAGACATGATTAACGTACTCACCACTTAAAAACTCACGAAGGAGTTATCCCCAACCTTGTGGGTAAATTTTTTAGCATTAGCGCTTGCCGGATGTATGCCTACACCCCGCGCATAGGTCGTGGCCATTATCTAATGTAATGAGCCAAGGATATCCAGGACATGGTAGTTAACTCCCGATGTTTAAGTTATCAAACAAAACTGATTAAAACAAAATATGCGGATTTGCTATCCACAATCCGGCATTGATCCCATTTCGCACCAAGCGGTAATATTTTACCGTAATCCAAGCCCGTACAGGAGAAATAAGTCGAGAGTATTTACCTGAGCTAGTCTTCGTTTAAACACAAGATCTAATAACTCAGCCGTACACAAAATGAACTAAGTGCAGATAGCATTTACCGAAAGTCTCTAGTCTGGATTATGGCATGAGTTAACCAATTAAATACCAACAGTCTTATTTAAGTCATAGACTTAGACCGACTAGCGTACAAGATCAAAACGTATAACGCTAGATTAACTGATGATCGGATAGAATGTAGTTTAAACCCAACAAGTACATTGACTTGTATAATATGGGTAAAATATAAATATTCTGGATTTTGAGACTTAAATGACAAGTTTAAACCCGTTTCCGTTGTTTTCCGTAAACTAGTTACATATACTTAACCGTACGCATATCAGCGATATCGGGTAACCGGATAGGTCATGGACAAGTTCTATATGCCATTATACTTTGAATAAGTTGTAATATCAGTAGGATATCAACTTATATACCCGTTAAGGTTTTTAAACGAATTATGCCTCATAAGGGCATTTCGGTAATTATATACCGTATGAAAGTAACTTGAATATAATTTAATATTATACTAATAAGTATTCTGGAAAAGTATTTATTTTATGATATGATATCAGTAGGAACATGACAATATGTGTAATTTATCATTTATTGACCAAACTATGCACCAAAAGGGCATTTTGGTCATTTTACACATGGTTTTATAAATTATTTGGGATTCTGAGTTCATATCATATACCTACTGTAAAAATATTTAAAATAAGTTTTAAAGTCAGTAGGTGACAAGTCTTGGTTGTTAATATGGTTTAAAACCATACTATGCGCTGAAACGACACTTATGTCGTAAAATGACGATTTGTGCGATGTTTAACGAAAACTGATGTTAAGATCAGGTTTATATGTCTTAGATATGTTATTTAATATATTATATAATTAGGTAAAAAGTTTGATATGGAAAAGTATGATTAAAACCATTTTATGAGCCACAAGGGCTTTATCGTCATTTATCGACATATTACAAGGACTTGTTCATAGACTCAGTTTATAATCTGATTTGACGTCCAAATAATCCTACTTATAATATACATCAATAGGAAACTCGTTTTCAAGTTCGTTATCGATTAAACCTTACTTTACGAAAAAAGGGCATTTTAGTCAAAATGACATAATTATGGAACTCGTGCATAAACTCAGATTCTGATTATGATCATGTAATATAACCTCAGAGGGTTATGCTACATTATATTATGATCATAATGCAGCCTTAGATCAGTGGCTAACTAACCTAAATCAGGTTATACTCGAAAGTTAAAGCGGAACTCAAACTTCTCGACCTTCGGTTTTGAACCGATCCTAGAACTGAAATTGACGAGCGGAACATGTTCTTACATGTTCTAATAATTATTACCAACTTGTTTAAGTGTCAAAACATGTTTCATAACATATATATGCTCAAATTACAATATTTCCGAAAAATGGCTTGTTTGACTTTTTAATATTTAAACTTTGACCCGTCAATTGGTCTAGCAAACGTGATCATCAGGAGGTGCCCTTAATAGAGATTAACACCTACCTTATTACGATCACTTAGCCATGTTCGTTACGAACAATGACTGAACCATAATGGTCTTAACCGAAAGTCAAGGCATTTTCCGTAAAACGCTTGACTTTTTTCTATAAAAGCCTGTAAACGAAAATGCAAGAGAAAGGAACACTTACAAGTGATTCCTAAATTGCAATAGAACTAAGTTGGATGCTCCTTTCAGTTAGGATCTTCCAGAGGAGCGAGATAGAACGTGAAATGAGAAAGGTGCAAGTTGAAATGGTGAACCTTGACACATATTTATAGTTAGAGAGCTTGAAGGAGGTGATGTCAGGTGTTAAGGGGTGTTAGAGGGAGCTTACAAGTGTCCTAAAACGTGGCATAGCTGTTTGGAAGTCCCTTGTTTCGAATCCAATGGTTTTTGGTAACATGTGTGGAGGCCAAACAAAAATTCTGCAGATACAGGCCTCTCGCGCCCCGCGAGCGCCTTATGGCCACTTTCAAAGTTTGTCACTTTTAGCCACGTAACTTATAAAACCTTCAAAAACACCTTTATAGCATATTTAGTCCTCCGTAACCAATATTTGGCATACTCGAGAGTATGCCCGGCCATTGTCGAGCTCTCGGTTCGTTTAAAGGTCACTTAGAGGTATAAATTAACATGTTGACACTTTTAAACCCTCCATTATCCAACTTTTACATATTAACATAATAAATCCCTCTCATCCAACAAATGGGGCATATGAGAGTTAGGACTTCGTAAAGGATCACTCAGAGGCCCACTATAAGCATGTTGACTCCGATATCACTCAGAGGCTGGTCATATTGACACAACAGTCACTCAGAGGCCAAGTTTTAGCATGTTGACATATCAGTCACTCATAGGCTAAGTTTAAGCATGTTGATACAACGGTCACTCAAAGGCTAATGTTTATGAATGTTAACATCTGAAAGTCACTCAGAGGCTCAGTTTGAGCATGTTGACACCTTTAGTCCTTATTAGTCTTTAATAGACTAAAATAAAAATAAAACACATGTCACTATACTATTGGACACGATTTTTACGAGGTGTTACATTAAGTGTGAGAACACATGTTCAAACCCTGATGCATCCTTGGATTCTATTATGATGCCTTTGCATATTTCAGGGTTCTTAGAATCATGCACAATAAAATGATAAGGACCATAAGGACGGGTGTATCCAATAAATACACAATCTACTGTTTTAGGTCCTATTAGTAGGCGCTTTGGTGGTGTGACCACCACCTTAGCTAGACACCCCCACACTTTCAAATATTTGTATGGCGGTTTCTTTCTCGTCCACAATTCATATGGCGTTACATCCTTTTTCTTATTGGGTATCATGTTCAACACATACTTTGCCGATAAGATAGCTTCCCCCACATGTTTTGGTTTATACTAGAAATTATCATCATGGCATTCATCATTCTTTCAAGGTACGATTTTTCCGTTCCGCTATGCCATTCGACTGAGGGGAGTAAGGAGCCGTGAGTTCATGTATGATTCCATTTTTCGCAAACACATCAATAAAAGGTGAAATATATTCACCTCCTTGGTCGCTCCTTACAATTTTGATTTCACGATTTAGTTGATTTTCAACTTCGGCTTTGAACAAGATAAACTTGTCAATGGCCTCGTCCTTACTCTTAAGTAAGTACACATAGCAATACCGTGTACTATCATCAATGAACTTGATGAAGCACTTGTTCCCACCACGAGTAGGAATTGCCTTTAGATGATACACATCAGTGTGTATCATCTCGAGGGGTTCGGTGTTTCGTTCGACCTTTTTGAAGGACGATTTCATTTGTTTTGCTTCTACGCAAGTTTCACATTTATTATTTGAGTTGATATCGAATGTTTGTATGCAATTAAGTTTAATTAAACGACGAATTGAATTAAAATTAACATGACCTACTCTACCATGCCAAAGATTAGAAGACTCAATCAAGTAAGTAGAAGTAGTAGCGTTTTCATTCATAGCTTTCACAACCATTACATTTAGTTTAAACACTCCATTGAAGGCATAGCCCTTACCAACATACATACCATTCTTGGTCAACACAACCTTTCCGAATTTCTGAAACATACAACACGTTGGACAAAGTGAGTTCCTTTCCAGAAGTCATCTTCAAGACCACATTCCCCTCTCCTTTGATTTCGGTCGTGGCTGAATTTCCCATAAAAACCTTCTCGCCATTAGTCACCTCCTTGAAAGTGCTAAAAAGACTTTTGTCGGAGCATACATGACGGGTAGCCCCCCCATATCAACCCACCAATCCTTGTTGTTTTGCCAACCGAATTAACTTTGGTGACTAGAATTGAAAGGTCCATGACCATGGCAACAAGGTTATCGACTTCATGAACCATGTTCACCTGTCGAGCACCTTCCTTCTTCGGAAGCTTGCATTCGTTGGCCTTATGGCCTTGCTTTTGACAATTGTAGCAAGTTCTTTCGGACTTCTTTTTCCCAACGCCTCCTTTCGGACCAAGGTTGGAGCGTTTCACATGACTTTTCTTTCCACCATTTCCCCTGTTTTTTCGACTTTGAAGATTGGCCATGCTCAACAAGATTGGCTTTTATAGTTTCAGGACTATCACTTCTTTTCAAAGCTAATTTGTTATCTTCTTCAATGCGAAGATGAACAACAAGATCTTCAATGGTCATCTCCTTTCGCTTATGTTTGAGATAGTTCTTGAAATCGACCCAACTTGGTGGCAGCTTCTCAATCATTGCAGCAACTTGGAATGTCTCGCTGAGGACCATTCCTTCCACATGAATATCATGAACAATAACTTGCAATTCTTGGACTTGGCTCATGACAGTTTTAGCATCGATCATCTTAAAGTCCAACAACTTAGCCACCTCGAATTTCTTAGTGCCCGCATCTTCCACTTTGTTCCCATATATATGTGGGACAAAGTTCGAGACTTCATTCACATACATTCAAATTTCCAACAGTTTCTGGATTTGTGTGTAATGTTTCTACGTTTGCTACAATACCGGCGCTACAGTACATTGCATATTTGTCCAGAAATTTTCTGGTTGTTGACCTTGTTGGTCAATTCTTGTCATGACAACACTTAAATAATATATATGATTACTTGATCTTGCCATAAAAGAGTAGTATTTTCCTTTTTTTTCATGGCACACGTGGAATTACTTATGAAAATCGAAAACTGTGAAGTGAAGAGAACACAAGAAAATGTATACCTAGCAAAAGGGGCGGAGCAGGGTGACGAGTCAAGACTGTTCATTTAAAAAGGCACTATTGAGGGTGGGGGTGGGAGACGGTGGCATATCTTTTTATATACAAATTTTTAAGCATGTTAAACTGAGAAATTTATTGGACCCATTGTATAAAAATTTAATCTAACAATATAATATACTTGGCTAAATATCTATCAATTTATTGGGCCCAATAATGTGGTCAACAATTCGATTTTTGGAGACAATACATAGCGGAATACACATTAACTTTTTATAGCCCAACCTAACCAGTTCTCCTTCCCAGCTTGACCCGTTGTTTTCATATTATTGATTTTAACATACCCATATAGACTAGACCCCTTCAAAATGATACTTAAGCTAAAAGAATCCAAAAAGAACATTTAGTCAAAAGAACCCAAACTTAAATAGTTGGGCAAAGATTGTCACGCTATGAACATACTTCACGCTTGTACTATCGTCTTTTTTTTTAATCCTTTTGTGATGCAATGCATCTTGTATCCAGTGTGGCATATACTGTTAAGATAAGATGGAGAGTACTATGTGGGACAAAAGCAAAAGTAAAACCGAAGGACGAAACCCATCACGTGTTTCAATATTTTCATAAATACATATATAACACACTCGTTTAGTTGTTAACAATTGTCACACACGTTTAATGTGTTTTTTAAAGCCTAGAACTAGAATATATGTTCTTGTAGCAACAAACAGCCAACAAGTGGTAATTTGAATGCGTCTATATGCGAACATGTTGCCTAGGACTTTGGAAAATGGAAACCAAGAGATAAGGGCTTATTCATCCTGGTGGAATCACCTAAGCGAATTTCAAACCGTTAAGCGGTATCTTAACAAAAAATAGAGTACATTAGCTTGTGATTTGTTCAAATTACATCTTTAATCTCTAACTTTGAAAATTAATTGATTTCATCCTTACTGTATAGACGTTGGAGTTTGGAGAGTTCTACGCTTTTCATCCCTGGCATCGAAGGCTGGCTCTTGAGAGGTGCAAAGTTGGTGCCCATCAACCAAGGCTCACTTTTCAGGTGTGCCAAAAATTTTGATTTATTTTGGGCCTAGTAAACGACTAAAACCATATTTCACTTTAACTTATTTAGCAACCAACCTCATTAGGCAATATTGTTACAAATCACACTTTGAAACCAAATTAAATAAAAGAGCAAATAACGAGTGGTGGCAAGTGACAACACACACAAAAAAAAAGCTTAGTATCTGAGGGCTTTTTTATTTTTTGACCCAACACATTATTATTCATATTTACTTTTAACTAGGGTTAGCTTAGTTATGTTCATTTATCTAAGTTCAATTACGTACGTCGTGAATTGTTCATTTATCTATATTAATAAGAACAAACATTAACAAAAAGTTCAATTACGTACGTCGTGAATCGTTCATTTATCTATATTAATAAAGAACAAACATTAACAAAAAGTTCAATTACGTACGTCATCAATTGTTCATTTATCTATATTAATAAAGAACAAACATTAACAAACAGGAACAAGTACAAGAAAACTCAGTTTGTTTAATTGTACGTGTATGATGGTTTGTTCGGTTAAAGTTAAACGAACAAACACGGACAGCAAACATACTCGTTGGTGCTCATTCAATTTGTTCACAGGCCTATCTCTTGGATTCGGATGAAGACAATGGCTGTTTGGGACCTTGTGGTTCAAATCGATGGTTTTTTGAGACAACCACGGGTGGTCTTCGACTTTTAGACGAGTTCTTTACTATTAAAGTCGATGGATTCCACGATTCGAAACTTTTTTTTTAAAGAAGTTGGTTCAAACTATCCAATTGTCAATTTTAAGCTTCTTCTTTGTACAAACCTTTCCAAACAAGGATCAAACACAAAAACAAATTTATAACAACATAGCAAAACAATCAAGGCGAAGGAACAGGAGAACCAAACGATTCTACTGCGGATTTCGCCATTACTCTTGCAAATTCGCTAAAACTAATGACACCATCGCCATCCGTATCCGCTTCTTCAATCATCTCGGTGAGCTCGCGATCCGTCAATGGCTGGCCCATCTTAGCCATTGCTAGCGCGAGCTCAGAGGGCGTGATGAACCCATTTCCGTCTTGATCAAACAAATGAAAGACCTTCAAAAGAAGTTTTTGATTAATCATATTTTGTTCTGTCATCATGTTTGGTAACATAGCATTCACCAATTCATCAAACTCAACGGCCCCATTGCCGTTAGAATCCATTTTGTTAAAAAGCATATAAATTTGATCACCCGAGGGTTCGAGGCCTAGAGACCGTAAAAGGGCGGCTAGCTCAAGGTGCGTTAGGGATCCGTCCGAGTCCATGTCAAACCGGTTAAATATGTCCCGGAGCTGGTTGCGTTGGTCAACCGCCATCAGTTTCGACATGGTTATGGTCCCGTGGTTTTGATCTCATATAACGTTGTCGGTTAATGCGTGATCGGAGGCGGTGGCGTGGCGTGGTGGTGGGATTACAAGGAGGGTGGTTTAGGGAAGAAGAAGAAGAGAGGATGAATGCATGTATTGTTGGAAGCCATACCTTTTGATGGAAAGGCTCGGGTTAATGCAAAATTACTAATTAAATTAAATTTAAAGAAAATATATGAAATATTGGTATTAATGTTGCCATTGAATTTTATCTTATGTTTATTGTTACATAATATTTGTTATTTTAGATATTAATAATCTATAAACATAACTTATTGAACGATAATAATATAAACTGACAATATAAAAATAATGTTATTAACTTTCATTGACCGATACTAAATATAAACTGTCAATATGAAAACAATGTTATTAACTTTCATTTTTGTGCTCAGAAAACTATCCAAAGTAACAAAAAGATTTAATTTCGTTTGCCTCTAATAAACAATTAACACCATATAAATTAGGTAAATTGTTTGGAAACGATGATGTAAATCTATACTATATATAAGCATATCCAAGGGACTACTTAAGATAATTTGCCACTTCTTTTAAAATTCCTTTAATGCATGATATACAATTGTTTAAAGCACATGAATATCAAAAGTGAATTAACTTTCTAATAATACACTTTTGGGTCACTCAAACAAAAAACACAGACACAAATTAGGGTTTCACATATCTCATCTTATTCCTATCCGCCTCCATCTCTCTCTCTCTCTCTCTCTCTTGCGGCGATTCAGAAAAACAAAGCTATCTTCACCAAATCTGTTTGAGATTTGCTTTCTTCTACTGCTATTGATGGTGGTTGTCTTGTTAAGTTGGCATTCCTACCACTCGACAACCGTAAGGCAAGCTTTGTTGTTGATTGTGGTTATTTCCTTTGAAGATTTAACTGTGGTTATTTCCTATGAACATGTGTTCACCACATATCGACGAAGATGAGGTGCAACGGAGAAGATGTGCAACTGAGCTGTTAGATCTGCGGCTCACAAACCCTAATACGGTATAAGGTAATTAACAAGTTACTTTGTGCAACTCTACTTTCAAATACCAACTGGGTTATCAATTAATCGATTGTTTAGTTGATTTTTGGTCGACCCATGTTTTAAATTTTGAATTTGATTGTTTTTTATTGAAGGGTTTCGGTTCGATTTGGAGTAAGAAGAGGGGATTTATGGCGGATTAGGTGTTGGAGGGTTTCTCTCCCACACGTATGACACCAAATCGATGATTCTATCTCTATCCAATACCAGATAGAAGATCTACACTAAACGATTCAACCAGGTGTGTGTTGTTTATGGCTTGAAGGAAGTAGATCTGAATGGGAAGACAATGTTCGCAGTCAAGAACACCAATGGTTTGTTTTGTAAGTTGTTTCCTCATAGTGCTTTTATCTTCAGATTGGGGCGTTTAGGTTCTGAAAGAGCTTGTTGTTGTTTTGCCTGACTGCCTTGCTGAATTATCTTCACTTGTTGTATTTGTTCAAGTTTCAAAACGGGTTGGGTTGACCCGCAAACACATTTTTGGTCCAATGTTATAAACAATTAATGAATTATGTTGACACAATAATACTAGGTTGTATGAATAAAAACATGCTTTAATTGGCTTTCAACACGTTCTTCAGTTAGTTAAATTTGTTCTTTTTCTTTAACTGTAAAATTTGCAGACTGCGCGTGGCTGGAAGTAGTGGGAGGAGGAGACATTATCCCATGACTATGAGTTTACCAATGGTAATTTTATTTTTATCAAAATTTTTTATTTTTATTAAAAATGAAGGAAGTATCATTGTTGCAAATTTAACTCACGAACTCTAAATAATTTATGGAATTACAGATTCTTCACGGTTCAGAATTACCCATGATACGTCTTTGGTGAGAGCACTTACCAGTTTTTGGACTTGAATCCCGTTCTTCTTTTACATTGTAAGTTGTCAATTGTTGAGTGATCAATGACAAGAAATGAAATAAAAATTGTATACGTTTCATGTATACTTACACTATACAAGGTGACGTATATATTGAACCTCATGCAAGCTTCTTTCATGTAGGGATGCTCTAGCAAGTCCGATTATATGACCTTGCGAAACGGATTCATAAGTGTAAGATTTTTGTTTTATTTATCTTTTCCCGTAATTATTTATCTACTTTTTGTTGTTTCATATGTGAAATATCGTTCTATGTATTCTTGCAGCTTACTAGTTTATGGACTTGAATCCCGTTCTTCTTTTACATTGTAAGTTGTCAATTGTTGAGTGATCAATGACAAGAAATGAAATAAAAATTGTATACGTTTCATGTATACTTACACTATACAAGGTGACGTATATATTGAACCTTATGCAAGCTTCTTTCATGTAGGGATGCTTCTTCCGTCAATTTTTAGGTCCGTTAGCAAGTCCGATTATATGACCCTGCGAAACGGATTCATAAGTGTAAGATTTTTGTTTTATTTATCTTTTCCCGTAATTATTTATCTACTTTTTGTTGTTTCATATGTGAAATATCGTTCTATGTATTCTTGCAGCTTCATTTAGCTCCAGGAACTAAATTCAACTTCCGAAAGTATATCAATCGGTCATTAGAGGATGATTTCCAAGTTGTTGTGGGAGTCAGGTACAAAAGATTTTGTTACCCGTCACGTTAATCATCATTTTCATCAAGTTATCATGCTTATATCTATACTATATATAATGCATTTTGGATGGGCAACTTAGGTCATTTTCCACTTCCCTTAAAATTTATTTAATGCATGATGTACAACATCTTTAAGCACAAATATTTAACTTGTTTCTTACTCTAATCAAAGGTTTCTTACTTATGTAAGTCGTTTCTCTATTCTGTTAACATATTATGATGGCTAGAATCGTTGTTTGAGTTTGTTTGGTGAGGATTTTTAGACCTGTACTCGATTTTGACATGGATCTGATTCCGAGGTTCGAGTACACAAATATGGAACAACCACCTTTGTGTCATCTCTTCTGCTACAGATTCGCTTCAGATCCGGACATGGATCTGATTCCAAGGTTCGATTACACAAATATTTCACATGTTTCTTACTCTAATCAAAGGTTTCTTACTTATGTAAGTCGTTTTTCTTATTTTGTTAACAGATTATGATGGCCAAAATCGTTGTTTGATTTAGTTTGCTGAGGATTTTAAGACCTGTACTCGATTTTGACATGGATCTGAATTTCACTTAACGAATCTTGAAACCCTAAGCATTCTCTGTTAGATTTACTATTACTTTAACACATAACTAAATTCAAGGTATTACTTGTCATCAAGATCTATTTATTTTCAACTTTTTTGTGTATATAAATTCAGCTTCAGTGTATGCGGATGGATAAGAAGCTACGCTGTTGTTTCTTCAATGTGAGTTTTTGTTGTGGTTAGTTTTTTACTTCCGTAGTTAATATTGTAGTGTGGGTTTTAGTTTACAAAGTTTCAATTTTGGTTTGATTTTTATGAACTGGGTTTTTTTCGAGTTTTGTATTTGGTTTGGTCTAACTTTTTTAGGCTCTTCTTTCTAATGTAGAATTTGAATTGACAATTGATTCAATGGAGTAATTTATGCATTTTAGTTATATGATATTTCTTAGGACTTCAAATTGCACATGGAAGCATATCAACAAATTCCACAACAACATCACCAGCAAATACAACCACCAAGTATGCAACTTCTACCACATCCTCATTTACCCTGACTAAATGCTAATCATATATGCACTGTCTCATTTAGTTTTTTTTCTTTGTGGTTTATGGTCATTTTTTATTGATGTGGTGCAGTCACTATGAAAGACCAGAGGAAAAAACTTAGTTCAAGCTGTTAGTTCTTCAATTAGGGTTTGGTAAGGTGTTATGTGCAAACAATCATCACGTTGTTTCAGTTGCAAACAAATCCCCGTTTGCTGGTGGCCCTAACCCTTTCTTCTCCTAATACCCAACAGATATGCGAAGTGCATGGGTTTCTTTTTCTTGTGTGTACACCGAAGGCTCCGAAAAACGTAGGGGTTTCTCGATGGCGACAGTGCGACAACATATTAAAAAACCAGGTTCGTGATTCCTACGACTGAAGTACATCAGTTGAGAATCAACTAAAAGTGGCTGTTATTACGCACGAACAAGGTTTGTTTTACATTCTTCTTTGTTTCAAACAAAAGAAAGAGTGATAAAAGTGGGTAGTGACAACTTTAGACCAAGGTAGCAAGCTGGTAGTGACATAATATTAAACCAAATGCTAAGTAAATTTATTTGTTAAAACAGTTTGGATCTGTCACTCCATTCGGCTACAGTTAACAAACAAATTTAATGTTATTTTTCTGTTATACAGGGGACTACAGAGCTATGGATGAACTTAGCCAAACTCAGCATCATCCATTGATGAACGAAAATGTATGTGTGTTTTCGGTTTATCTTATATATCTGCTTCGTTCGGCTACATCTGTAAATTTGATGTTTAAGATATAAGTAGGTATTTAAGAATATAACTCATAGAATTAGTGGTTTGGTAATCTGTTGGTGTTTATATTTTAACGTAAATTTGTAACCAGCATCTACACTAGAAGAATGAACATCAGTTTTAGGTTATGGATTTGTGATATAATATCTGCCATGGTTTTATCTATTCACTGAACATTAACTTGAGGTCTTTGGTTTAATTTTTCTCACCTTTACCATATCTAGTTTAGCTTGAATGATGTCTGGATAGATGCGTCTCAGTCATGGTTTTCAAAAAGTGTCTAAAAATATATTATTTTAATATAATGATCATAAAATACACTTTTATTATATTCAACCCATTTGAGCTAATATTTTTTATCTTACCTGTTTGCCTTAATCATAGATAACTAGGTCGAAATATGATAAATGGATCGAAATTGCAATGTAGCAAACTCTAGAAAGTAAAAGCTTCACATGTAAATATATAAATGTAATTGGATCGAAATTTGCAAACTCAAATCTTTGAACCCTATTTGATTTCGTTTTGTTTCATGAAGGTTTCAAGTTGCTGAAAGATCAAGACAACGAAAGGAGTTCGAGTTCCGGTTGTACTATGAGGTATATTGTATATTTCTTTTCGAATTCATGCTATAAAGTGACTTGAAACCATATAGATTTCAGTTCATGAGCTCATGACATAGATACCACGTTTATGATTAATATCTTCTTACTTGTGTGTTTGTTATTAGTTAATGAGATTTGTAAGGTTCATGACATAGATACCACAACGATCTATCGTGAGCGGATTGATAAACTAAGAGAAAACAAGTACTGCAATGTAAATTGCCACTCCCATCACGTCGCATGGGTAAATGACTAGTAAAAGTTGAAGGACATACAGAGTTAGTTTTCCAGTTAGAATGAGATTTCTCTTAACAATAAAACGAAAGGTACAGTTTACTCTTATTAAGTTGTTAGTATAAATTATTATGATACCATGGTAATAGTTTATATTATTAAAATATCAATCTAATGGTCCCTTACTTTTTATAAACACGTATGAACTATTTATTTAATTTTATATTTAACTTTACTCATAAAACTACGATTTCGTCATGGACTTAAATCCTCAAACATAAACTTATGAAAGCAAAGACCTTTTATCCTACAAACACTTTGGTTGAATGTATTAGAGTAAATTTCTTTTTGAGTCCTAGCAACACTGCCACAATCTACAACTGCCACCATCAACCACGGACCTCCACCACCGCCGCATCAACCACATATCTCCACCATTGCACCACCCACACCTAACCACCACCACCGCCACCATCAGCCGCATACTTCCACCCCCACCATTAACTGCATACTTCCACCACTATTGCACCAACGCCTCTACACCACCTCACAACCACCACCACTGCCCCACTGTTGCCCTATCTCATCACCATTGATGCACCACCACTACTCCACCACCACTGCACCACCCCCACTGCACACCAATTTGTCAATCTTGTTCTTGTTCTAGCTCCACCACCCCTATTACCATCGCACCACCATCGTCATCAGAGTGCGAATATGTTGAAGAAAACCATTAAACCATGATAGTGAAAGCACAATGAGTGTTCTTCTTTATCACATTTCCTTAGCAATTTACTTAACTAAATGATGTGGGATAGTATGAACATTTGGACAAATTGTAATTTGCGAGGTAGGTCATGTATCAGTACTTCTACCAAATGCAATAACCCTTTCCCTAATTGTCTTAAATTTTAGTGTAGTTAAAACTTTTCCCGGTCTATATGCTTTATTAGGTAATATAGTATGCACTTTCTTAGAGGGATAAAATCGTAATTTGCAAGATGGGTTATGTATCAACACTTGTAACAAATGCAATGACTCTTTACCCAAGTGTCTTGAAATTTTAGAGAAATTACAACTTTGCATACTCTCTATGTTTTATAAAGTAATGTTGTTGTATAAATATTTAGTAGTTATATACTTAAGTGTTAAAATAAGATAATATTTAATTTAAATATTATTTAATTATAAAATTATAAATAGTAAAAAGTTTTATAATTAAAAATACATGGTAAATTATATAATTTCATGCATTAAATATTAAATAATGTATTAATTAGAAGATGTTTATTAAATGATAGCAAAAAAGGAAGTATTGAATAGAACACTTGTACCCTATTTATTAAAACTTGTGACAAGCATCTTAATTTTTTTTTTTGTAAAATTACCATGTTGTCCATCTAAAATGTTTTATAATGTAATGTAATAATAGTAAGTTGGCTGGTGGCGGTGTCACCAAATCTATTTAAAGAGCGCAATCTAACCTGACATGCGTTAAACACTAATTATATTATTATTATTATTATTATTATTATTACTACCTTAAAAACTAATTATATTATTATTATTGTTATTATTATGTAAAATAAGATAGTAGGTTGGCCCGCGCAATGTGATAGGTGTCATCAAGGCTCTTTTGTAGAGCGCAATCTAACCCAATTTGACTTAAACACTAATTATATTTAGGTTTTATTATTTCCAAACTATAAATAAGCAACATTAGGGTGTTTCATGGGGTTGTGCTTCAAGCATAAGGAGTTTTTCAAACAAAAATAGTTGATCTTTCATCTGTAACCCAAAGACTTTCATCCTTTACATTTTAACCCCTTTCATTTTTTTTTATTTTAATTCAAAGTTTTTCATCATTTACAATTTAACCCCAATACTTTTTCATTTTCATTTTGATCCCTAATACTTTTCATCTTTTGCAAAATTTTCATTTTACGTTTCGTACTAAATTTTGTAAGTTAATAAGCTGCAACGTGCGGGTAGTGTTCAATGTTTGTTCGTCTATTTTTTCCCGTTTGAAAGACCGGTTACAACACGTCTATTTTTCTGCTTGATAAGTTTGTCGCAACGCGCGGGTCCTTTTTTCTATGCTTTACGTTTCATTCTAATTTATTCACATTAACATCCCACAACAGACGTGTATGGTTCAACAATTTTATCTCTGCTTTTCGTTTGATGTTATTTTTACCTATTTATTTATTTTGTTCATACAAGTTTTTCCAATATTAATGATCACTGACAGTGGTGTAGCATTGTTGCTACTTAGAACGGTTCACGCCCCACGTTTACTATTATTATGAATTTTTAGTAATTATACACTTAGGTGTCCAACTAAGATAATATTTAATTATATTTTGTTATTATTATTATTATTATTATAAATATTTATTAATTATATATTTAAGTATTTAAATATATAAAGAAAAATATATTTACCAGGGAAAATAACCTAGACTAAAACAGTGAATTTCTATCTCCAACGCTTTTTATCCCAATCCTCAAAACTTGATTGTCTTGTCAATAACTCAACAATCACTATAGCATTTTCTTTGATAATTTTATCAGCATAGCTAAGTTACTCGGTGTGGATGACGGGCCTCTCTCCATGACGACCTGCCATGTCAGCAAACACGTCAGAAAGCTTGGAGGACGTCCCTCCAGAGGTGGAAGCTTGGAAATGGATGACGACCCGCCACGTCAGCAAACGCGTCAGAGAGTTTTTTTTATTTTTCTTTATTAATTAAACTAGTTTTTTTAACATTTACTTATATAAATAAAATCATTTTATATTAAAAACACACATTACATAACCTAAAAAAAGTAAAAAATAAAAATATTACTGAAAAAAATAATAAACATAACCTAAAAAAATCTACGAACTCCATTTTTTTGCGATTTTTTCTTTCATTTTTCGCAAAACCGGCTGATCTTCTTCAGGATACGCGTTTACATCGGCTGTCATGATCTCCCACTCTTTAAACTCAACCTCGCATTCCTTCGCTTTCACCTTTTGAGCCGTGACCTCGGTGAAAACTCTGAACTGATTCATAAGGTCGTCCATTTTGGAACTGGCCCCCGGCGTGACATTTTTTTTCCAGCTGCCGTCCTTTTTGATTTGTCCCTGCCCGTGGGACGCTCCTCCTCTCTAACCACAAACTCTTCATCATCGAATTCGGGCTCGTCGTTTATATTTATTTGACAACGGACGTCGGAGCCTCCACCCACGCTGTAACTACCGGTCTCCGAGGATTTTGTTCGTTTGGCCGTTGAAACCTCATTTGGACCGGCGCCCACTTGTTGCTGGTTCGCAAAATTTACCAAGCACGTATGTGGGGGAAAGCGGTTGAATGCGTATCTTTGTATCGACGCATCGCCTCTTTAAACACGTCTTCATCGCTCATCCCACTACGGCGACCAGTATACAAGTTATTGTAAATCGCCGAAAACCGGTTCATGACCGGATGCATCTTCCTCAACTTGGAAGATACGGATTCTCACCGAATACGAAATCATTTGTATGAAGTTAGTCATTTTCGTTTTTGTTTTTTTAGACTCTTACCTAAAGCCAGTAGGGTGGAAAGAGGGTCTTAGAGTGCTGGCTAGATGAGATAAAGCATATCAGTAAGCGATTGAGGGACGGCGAATGCCTACCCTCAGAATAGTATACCTTCTAGTGATTCGACCTGAAGTTACAGACTTATCTTATCTATAGAAAGAGGTTGGATTCCTTGTCCGACCATCCTATCCTCAAAGACAGCCTTCTAGCTCTTACCCTTCTGCCTTTCGAATACCCCTTCCTACTTCTTCATCCTAGCTCTCCAACTGATTGTCTTACTCCAGCTTTCATTTCATTTACTGATTCGCCTATCCTCTCCCTTCCGGTCGAGCTAGTTTTTATTCCTCTATCTAGGTCAACATTCATTCTAAGACTTTCACCAGCAAGGGTTGAAAGAGAAGAGCAGGGGGTGGTAGGCTTAGTAGGGCTCGAACCTACAATATCACCGTTATGAGCGGTACGTCTCAACCAATTAAACTATAAGCCCCTACGGATCTCTACATGCAATTCGCTCACTTCGGGAAGAGCGAACGGAAAGAGGAGGCCTTTGCTCTATCTGCTTCTTCCTCTCCCCAGGAATGAACAATTGGAAAAAGAAAAAGATTCTATATATCTTTTTTTATAGATAGATATAGAATTCTATTTATTATATATATATAATTCTTTTAGAATATAGAAAAATGAAGTTAAGCAAGCGGCCCTTTCGCGACTAAAACTGCCGGTACGCTTTCCGGCTCGCAACCGATCAAACGGGCGGAGGCTCTCTATTTGCTTGCAATGCCGGCTCTTCGCCTTTAGTTAGAAGTAGAAGTAGAGGGCGCCGTTTGCCCCACACTTCATAAAAAGTAAAAAAGTATGGATGAAGTAAGAAAAAGTACATAAGGAATGAGAAAGGTGGATGTTCTTTAACTGTATACAGTTGTCCAACTACTTTCTTCCTCCGACTTCTTTAGCCACTTCCGGCTTCCCCACTTCCGCATCTGGGGAGAGCTTGCTTCGTGGCGGAGCATTTAGCAATGCCTGGTGAGGGCTGGCTGTCTGGGGACATTTTAAGGGTTGGGCTTGCTTCTCATGAGATTGGGTAAGGGAATCAAATGGGCTCTTAAACCGGGCTTTTGGGCACACGGAAAAGGGGAAGTGGATGGAGGGTGCTTCTCAGCTAGAGTTGGGGGTGGCGTCGCTATAGTGGCTAGGGTGAGTCTTCCTACACGGCTGGACGCCCGGCTCTAGACGAAGCTGAGGGGGTTACCACCACATCCTCTCCCGATAGACTCGAAGCTCTTCATAGTCAGGCGTGGTAGAAAATCTTCTCTCAAAAAGAGACAGACCAGAGATGACAGAGGAAGGTATTCGGTTCAAAAAAGATACGGCAGTCAGAACAGCTTCAGTCCAAAATTGACTAAGGACAGAAGCAAGCTACAAGCATTAGCAACCGCTTTCGTTTAATCTTAAAAAAAACAAAAAAACAAAAAAACAAAAAAGAAGCAGCGAAGAAACAAGACAGTAAGTTGTTGCGCTAACTCGCTAGCGCTAGCGCACTACGGCTTTTCAGCCTCCTGCAGTTCATTCCATTCCCTTCGCTACACTCGACTTAAACTACCTACGAACTCACCCATAAGGAAACTTGTCAAGTAGGTCTTTCGAGCCTTTCCTTTTTTTACAAATCCGGTAAGGTGGGGTATTATCCTTAAGTCTGCTTTATAAATCTTTAGTCGTCTTTCAGTACTGGCGAAGCTTTAGTTGAAGACCCTTCAGTGCCGTTTCGTTTGGTCCCCTGGGTACCTTCTCCGCACTTAGCTGTAAGCATTTCAAGTAGATAAAATCATAAAAGAAGAAATGGGAATGAGTACTTACATTACGCGATGCGCTATTATTTGAATCCGAAGGTCAATCATTCCCAGTGAAGGTATGGGGGGAAAAGGAGTACGTTAGTCAAATAGAGGGCTCTCACGGGGGCGTAGTCCACGACTTTAGCCTTAAGCTTGGGCTGTAGTTCTTGTATTGGGCGAACCAAAGCGTTAAATAGCGCCGTTTAGTGGCGTGCAGGGGGTAGTCGTCTTGTTGTGCTGGTAGGTGCGACTATGTGAGTTGACAAGAATACACTGCGGTATGTGTGAGTAAAGATTTTCCTTAGTGATCCAAAGGAGCAAGTAGAGTTACTGCAGACTGGCTTCCCCCCGTATACCCCCGCGGATGCGGATTTCCTACCATTGAAGGAAATAGATCAAACTGCTAATCCCACCCACGCGATGCCCTACCTGATCCATTTCAAATCCAGCCGGAGGTCTTCGAGCCTTGTTACGAACTAAAGTTCTAAAGCAAAGCGCTCTCCCCAGCCCAGGTCAAAGGTCTCCCCGCACTTTTTAGGGGGTTCGTTACGGTCAGCAAATAAGCCCCGCATCGTATCGATAGCGATTCAGATCACCTCCCCAAGCCTGCCTAACCTAATTGTGTGTGAGCAATCAATCGTGACAAGTCGACCGATCCATAAGGAAAGCACCTGTAGATAGAAGCCGTTTGCCGACCGGTGGACTTATGCTCAATGCCGTTTAGGCTCCCCAGTTCAGTCGGTTGTCCGCCGCTTTTCTTTCCCATGCCGGGTATGGCCTTATGGGTAGCAGCCTCCCACAGAGATGGCTTTGTGGTCACCTTCTATTCTGCTTGTTGGAAGGTTCGTCCGGGCCCGGGTCAACCCACCCTCAACTGAGAATCATGAGAAGCAGTACTGGTTGAAGGATCGGCTTTGGAACAGGCCTATGTATGGTCTCTCCACTAATCTTTGATCTACGCGCGCTAGCTTTCTCGGCGACTAATACCCTTCCGCGGGTCTTTTGTTCATTGCCTATGGTCTCCGGTAAGTTGTCTATAGTTCACTTTCGTCTATGGCCCTGCTCTCTCTTCAACTTAGTTATTAGTACTTCGGAGTGGTGCTGACTCTCCGGCTTGGTTATTGAATGAATCTTATGCTTGTCAGGTCCACACTTGGGTCTTCTCTTGCCTATCGTCCACTTCGGTGACTCCAACCCAGAAACATGAACTTCCGGAGTCCCTATCTAATAGTTACCCCTCTCTTACTGACTAAGGCTAAGGTGGTGTCAACCAAAGGCGCAAGAAGTTCTCACATAAATAGACGTTTGAATATTAGCTCAGTAACATCATTCTCTTATGCCAGCTCTACCTCAATTCCCTTCTTAGCCTCAACAGCTAAAGCATCCCTTTCTGCAGCTCCAGGAACAGCAGAAGAATCTGGAGTTTATGATTCCGGCAGGAGAGGTTCTTTTATAGCTCAGCAGGAGTGGTTTATGCTACTATTTTCAGTTACTGAGAAACCTTTCTAGTTGAATTAAGAGGACATTCCTATACTGCAACTAAAGAAAGAAAAGCTGGTGAATGCCTGACCGGTGAAGCCTTTATCCGAGACTTATTCAGCTCCTGCTAAACCATTCGTCATCCCTCCATCTGTGAATGTCTTTCAGGCATAAGAACTTGTCGGAGGCCTCTTACAGTAGATAGTAAGGAATCAGCTATGGAATAGACTCTGGAGGGAAATCTTTGACTTGATGCCCCACCCGAGCTCTCCATACTCAATTTATCAAGGAGAGTTTTTACCAACCCTGCCATCCTAGAACGTTAGCGTACAAGAGGGGCATTTCTCAATTGAGTTTGTCACACATGGAATCTCAGATGTGGAAGTTTTCTTCCGGCTGCACTCTAGGTCTCACCTAAGATCCTTAGTCTATCCGAGGCTATCGTTAACTGGGGCACGATAGAACAAATGGTCAGTACCTCTTTACTAGGGATGGGGTTCCGGGGAGATTGCTCTGGTTCGTGCGCATTAGAAGTAGACATGAACAGTTGTCTTAGCGCTCATCGAAGCATGAAAGACCTTACCTTTGAGGGATTCCTTCTCGCTTGCTTGCTGTCTAAGCTCTTCGATCCTGCCCTGTTTTGATTCTTGCTTGTACCCCTTCATTCTTTGGCGCTTGCTTGGATCGCTATCTTACTAGCAGTAGTGCTGTTTTCTATCAGATAGGACGGGTAATGTTCAAATTCTTTTTGTATTTGGGGTTGACGCCGAGAAAGACTAAAGACGAGAGAGCACGCACAGACATCCTCGGGAAAGCACTAATGAACTACGCCATCCTCAGCCACTGAAGTCAGTCGGAGATATAGATTCGATATAAGCCCCATAGGGATCATAATCGTGATATCCTCCGTCCAGCCCTTAGACTCGTTCCGTTTAACGACTGAACTTGTTGGTCCTAATTTGTCTTTAAACCCATTACCCTAACCAAGCCTTCTCTCCGACATTAGTAGGGAATGACGATCGCACCCACGTTCAGCTATCTATTAAGGCGTTCCCACCTGCATGCCTAACCGCTAAGGCCCATCCTAATACAGTCCTTCTAGATGTATGTATCTTTCTCATTCCCCGCTGTCCTTGTTTAGCTAGCGTGCTTCGAAAGCTGTCATGTAAGATTAAAGGACTGCTACCATAACTGCTAACAAAGGGAAGAAGGAAAGCGGATCAAGACAAGTCGATAGACAAAGCAGACAACCCTAGCCTCTATGGCAAGCCACTTGTGGTAAAGGTTTTCTAGCCCAGAAGGTCTTCAGACCAGAGTGATCGGCGCCTATGAAACTGTAACCCCAATCTTATGTGGTCGAAAGAAAAGCCGGGAATGAAGTGTCACACTCAGGATGGTCGACCAAGACTGCCTCCTTAGCTGCCAAAAATGAAAGGCTTCAAGTAAAGTAAATGAGTTAGGAAACCGAGTGCCATCCGAGAGTCTGATTAGTCTTCGTGGTAGCGCTTCTTTTCTTTGCTATTGAATCTGCTATTGAAGGAGTCAGCAGCGTCCTTAGCATGCTTTTGCCCAGGAGTGGGTGCTGACACCCTGCTAGCCTTATCCGCTCTTGGTGGTTTAGTTAGGGCAGTAGATTGCTTAGAGGTTTACTTTATTCTTGACTGCTTTCCAGCTAGAAAAGTGGATTACCCTTGGAAACCTTTGAAATGCTTTAACTGCAAAGAATTGGGGCATTCAACTGTCAAGTGCCCGAATCATAGCCAAGCCCTTACTCAACCTCTGAAGAAGAAGAAGGAAAGAAAGCGGTCCCTAAAAAGACTGATAATGCTAATGACTGGAAAGTTGTGCAGAGACCTTCAGGTATGAAGCAGAGAGCTGATATGATATGATATAAAAATGCCAGTCAAATTGTTGGGTCTGCAAAATCTGCAGCAAATAGATTGAAAATGCTTTCTAATGAAGACCTATCTGTAGATGATGTCATTCTTCCCAAAGAATCAAATGCAGTGCTATGCCAAGAAAATATAGATAAGGTGGAACAGATGCATCACCATTCTTATGAAAATGAAGGAAAGCAGCAGACTATTCAGGAATCTCCTAGCTTTGCTGCTATAGTCAAGGGTAGTGAAAGTGGATCAAGAGTGGAAGATGAATGTGCAGCTAGGAGAACAGCTCCTTCTGAACTTTCTAACATCAGCTAGCTGACTAGTTTACTACTATCTTTCAACCCTTGGACAGCTATCCTTGGCATGCGTGCTACTGGCCCACCTACTGAACTCCTACAGTCCTGCTACCAAGCATTCTCTATTTACTCGCCTAAGGTTGTTCTAAGAAAGATTGCTACAACGACAATAAGGAAAATCTACACCCATAAATCGTAGACCCCTCGCCTACCAGCACTGACATTCCTTGCCTTACGAAAAGATTTCAAAGGTTTCTGTTTTGACTGGTAGTAGTACAAACCTATCTATTGATTAAGGTAAGGTTCACATCGCTATCTAAGCGTCTAGGTGTTCGAAGCATGATTCATCAACTGGTAAAGGGTAGTTTCATCGGAAACCATTCCTCTCAGGAAAGCGAAGCTAACCGCTTTTAGGCTGCTTTCGAAACATTCTTCATCGACAGGGAGCAAGCTCTGTCATTACAACTTGGGCAAAGCCGATTGCTTTCTTCCGGAGAATCTATGGCAACGTGAGAAGCTAAGTTTCTAATTTGATCACAAAATCGGTAGCTCAAAGCACCAACCCATCCTCTTAGACACACCAACTGATGCCTGACTTCTTTCTGAATTTCTTTCATCATAGACTTCTGTCAAAAGTGAAGGGGATAGATTAGATTCTTGAAACTTCCACCGGGTGGTTCCCAAAGAACGTAAAGCTTTAGCGAGACGAAAGCTAGAGACTTGATACTGAATTCTCCGAATCGGGGTGATAAACATAAGTTCGTCTTCCGGACCGGCCCAGAAGAATGTCGGGCTTTGTTTGGTAGGGCTTTCTTTCCATCTCCTTTTGTTCTTTCCTTTCTTTCGGATAAACCAAAAGCTCTGGTGGAGCTATTTGTAGACTGAAAATTGCTTAGCTTAGATAAATAGTGTTGATAGAAGCTTAAGGCGGGTTATTTGCCAAATCAACAAGATTGTGTATCATGGTGATCTCACTGAAAGAGAGGCATGCTGTCGATAAAGTCATAAAAAACGATTCGGGATAGATTCTTTTCACCGAAATTCCCCCTTTTCCGGCTTCGATAAGCAAGAACAAAACAAACTTAATACGGGATTGTATTCGAAATAATTGATTTAGAACGGGGTGGGGCGCCAGGAAGCCCTGCTTAGCTTGTATGATACTACCATTGTTCACCCAGAATTCCCTTTGTTCCACCATGTGGTTTCCCAGCCTGCCATGCCTGCCCTCTTTCAGTCCACGTGGTACTCGTATTAGCTAAGTGAATTCTAGCTTTGACTTTGAAAGCTGGCAACGGGTCCTGTTAAGCGCTTCGCCTCGTTCCCTCCTAACACAAACTGCTCTGTGTAGCAACCGCAACAGCGCAAGCGAAAGTGTCTCACGCCTCCCTTTCTATCGTGGTACTGAGAGGGACGGTCTTGACTTTCTTGATTTGGAAGATCGCCACACCTATTCCTTCTACTCCGTAAATAGTCTCAAGCAGCTCGCCACGCATGCATACATGATTGAAAGGACTTATATGCCCTTTTCTATGTAGCCACAAGGCCCGTTCAACATACCTGAGGAGAGACGTAGAAGTAGGTTGGGGAGAGGCTTCGATGGACAAGCGGAACTTGAACGAAATTGTATAGTTAGTCGATACAGCTCGATCCGTTCTTCAGTTATTCCTTAACATAAATCATTATTTCGTGTGTTGTCGGCTCTAAAGCAAGGGCGGACAGGTATTGGAAATGAGTTAGCCTCTTTGACTATCCTTTTTGTTGAATTGCTTTCGACCATTGACAGGAAGAAACAACGGCTTCACTTCACATTTGTCTCTTTGCTGAATTGCTATCGACTAAACGGAAGCCCCTTGTTAGGACGAAGATCTTTGCTCAAGAGGAAAAACTTCATTATACAAAATAAGATAACTAACTGGCAGCTGTCCGAAGGCAAGCAGTTAAGAACAAAAGCTCGAGCATAGAGCGGAAAGCATACGCATTTGGGCAAAAGGAAGCATTCTCCGCTGGCACAAGAATAGCAAACAGGTTAAAATAAAAGCCCATCAAACTATGAATTGAAAGGATCATATAGCGTAAAGCATCCTTGGAAGCCGACCCTGTCCCGTCGACGTCAGTCACTATATAAAATAAATACGGAAAGCCATCAGATATATGTCAGTAGTTCATAGAATGGACTTTAGTATCTGGTATAGACCCGATATGATATATATTACCATCGGTTGTCCCTGATCTGCAAGTGATATCTGCAGACCAGTACAACGCTTGACTGATCATCGAGTACCCCACCGGGCAAGAGCCCCCCTTTCTCGATCGAACCGGGCTGCTGCTATCACAAATCTCTATTCGTGCTCGAGAGCATGTAGTTGGAAGAGGAACTGGTTGGCGAGCGTAAAGCGCGAGATGTCCTTTCATAGCGGAAACTCTCAAACAGAAGAGAAGGGCACAAGAACCCGTCATGCCTTCTAAATCATCATTTTAGAATAGAATGTCGTAGAGATAGCAAGGACTTTATTCCCCGGCGATAGCATAACAAGCTGGGTCCGGTGACAACATTGGTATTTGGTGGTTGGTTCGAGGGAGCTAGTCGGTTCCTGGCATCCGATTACGAGCTTTATTGATCGGTCTCACTTGCCATCTTCGGCATTGGACTTTGCTTATCTACGATGAAACTTCTATGCTCGTACCTACCACTTGTTCCTAAATCTTCGCTTGGAGTAAAGATTATCACTAAAGCCTACC